>CM040630.1:45897948-45996631 GCA_022818045.1 Neotoxoptera formosana | reverse complement strand
TCGTTTCACAAAACATATTGTTTCACCGAAATGTAAAAACAACTAACTTTAAATAAATTACTATGATTACCTTAATGTAATGTAATAAGAGAAGACCACCTTTTAATGTAAATTCAATTTTAATGCTCACATGCTTATGCCTTTTGACTTTTAACTTTTTACAACAAAAAAAAAAAACTTTTATAACCTCAAAAAGGTAAAAACACAATATTAAAAAAAAAAAAATACAACAATAATAGTGATAATAATAATAATCAATAGTTGATACTTAATATATGATAATAATATAATGTTGATAACATAATTAAATAATTATTGAATTGCTGTTTCAACATACCTTCAATAACTGTTTTCTTTTAACACCAACGGTATGTTGGTCAGGTATTTAAAAAAAAAGTCAATGGGCTCCACCGACGTGTCACTCGTGCACCACGCGGTTCGGCCCATAGGTCACCACATAAGTGTGCCCCTTATGTGATGGGTACGATGTAAGTCCCTCCTGGGACCGAAAAACACAGTTAAAACCAATAATTTTAGTGAACAAAGACATGCAGCATATTTTCGTTATAATTAATTTACAATTTTGTATTAAAGAATAAAGACCAAAAATATACATAATTAACTTGTACACACACCAAATTGTTGAATGAGTTTGAATCAACTTTACACTTATCAACACTAATAATATTATCTTCTATATGAACCACTTGGTCTATCGAAACAGTGTCAATTTGTGTACTAGTACAACTAGGATCAGAACTTTTAACAATTAAATCTACAAAATGTATAAATGTTCAATAATAATAAATAAAATCATTACAAATTACTATTATTTACAAGATTAAATACAACATGTTTCACAATTACTATTTAAATTATTTTCTATTGTTTCATTTGTTAAGGTTTCTGATGTTTTAAATTTTTTCGTTACATAATTGTCTATAGAACCTTTTAATTTTTCAATTTCTTTTATTATGTTATCTTTAATTTGAAATTTTTCCGCACCGCCCATACATTTTCTTTTTAATCCAGACATATCTTGTACGTGAGAAAAGCGTGAAACAGCACTCACAAAATCACATTCACAATTATAGCAGAAATATTCTTGTCTATGATGATAATAACGTCAATAACTGACAAATGAATGTTATCAAATAGTTCAATAAATAGAATAGACACTCAAACCGCTGATCGATTTGTTTACAATTTTAGTATTTATTGCCTCGGTTTTTAGCAAGAAACAGTAGAGGATGACGATAATTGTTGTCCATTAGGGTAGCGTCACACTATCGCGGTGGCCAAATGTAAACTCCTACACGAATAACCTTTTTACCTGAAAATAAAAGATATTGTAATCTCCTACATGGACATTTTACCTGAAAAATAAAAATAGGGTAATATCCTATGAACGGGCCGGGAACATAAAATAATAATATGTGACACTAGAATAGCTGGGTGTGTAGTGATGTAAATAGCTCGAACAGCAGTGGTCGGGATTGCCGGGCAAATACTGTCGAGCTATGTAATGCTTGTTATGTAAGATGTATAACAACAACAACCTTTGGATATGATGTTAGGATTTTGTAAACTGGTTGAAAATATACTAAGTGTTTTTTTATTAAAATGTGAAACGAATTAAATTTTAATACTGTAATTTATTCAGAGTTGAATATTCAAACGATTCAATTTCTAAGTCTTTAGAATATTTTGAGTTTTAGTCAGAAATATTCTAAGTCCAATTCAGTTAAATTATTAAAAAATATTCTAAGAGTATACTCACCACTTAATAAATAGTATACTATTTTCTTATTTTGTTGTAATTAAATAGCATTTTCTATACACAGAGAAATATTTTGACTCTTTTTGTGTTATTTATAGTAATTTGAAATTAAAAATATCGTTAATTTTCGTAAATTGTTTAACTTTATTGTAGGCATTAGTTTGAGTGTTGGACTAGTTGTTTCCAAATTTTTGCCTACAACTCCCATTAGATTTGAAAAATCAAAATATTACACAAAAATAAGAAATACAGAGTGAGTTAAGCTAGTATTTCCTAGCCCTTAAAAAGATACTACAACCAATATATTCGATATAATTGATATGCCTAGTCCTATTACACCAAAGAGAGCATACAAAATTATAATATGGACGTTGATAATCCTAGGAAAAAACAATTGAAACAAAAAATGTTTACTCAACAACATCAAATGCAAAATAAAAAAAAACACATTTCCAAATTTAAAAATAGAATAAATAATTAAAAAAACCGTAACCAATTAAATAATTTAATTTCCTCACATAATTTTCCATCCAATAATTCAAGAGCTATTGTTACTATGCAGTTTAGAAATAAACGTCTCCAATGAACCACCGAGGAAAAAATCTAGCATTAACAATGTTTTATAAATCACCAGCAACATATAACTTCTTAAGATTACAGAACCTTGACCTACCAGGTCCTTCGACAGTACGAGGTTGGATTGATCAATCCAAATTTTTACCAGGTTTCGATAAAATATATCTCGGCCATTTAAAAAAAAAATTTGAGTAAAAGGAGTACAAAGAAAAAGCTTGTAGTATTTATTTCGATGAAATGGCAATAAAAGAATTTTTTAAATATTCTAAAGATTTCGACTTTATGGAAGGTTACGAAGATCTGGGTAGATACGGAAGGACAAGTAATACTGCAAATAGCTGTTCAGTGTTCAAGGCAAGAGGTATATATTCACCTGGAAAATCCCTGTTTCTTATTTCCTTGCTCATTCTGCTGTTGAACATGCACTTCTCAAAAACCTAATTATAAATGTATTGCAAGAACTTTTTGATATTGGTATTTCACCCAAAGTTATAATTTGTGATCAAGGTTCGAATAACCAAAGTGCTCTAAGTCGTTAAATGTTACGGAAAATAAGACTTATTTTTGTGTAAATGAAAATAAAATTATTTCTTTATTTGACACGCCTCATCTCCTTAAAAGTGTAAGAAATAATTTGATCGGAAACACTTTTAAAAAGAATGAAAAAATAAAATCTTTTAATGATGCTATAGCAACTTATAACATAGACAAAAAAAATAAAAAAAGTAACACTCTACTTAAAATAACTGAGGCTCATATACCCCAAACTCATTTCAAAAAATGAGCGTTAAATTGGCTACTCAAATTTTTAGTCACTCAGTGGCATCTGCTTTACGAACATGTATATCTACAGCTGAATTAAAAAGTAAAACTGCATCCAATACAGCAGATTTTATAGATTTTATGAATAATCTATTTGACTGTCTAAACAGCAGAAATTTATTCAGTGACGATCCGTATAAATATGCACTAACCAATTCAGGCGTAGTTAAACAATTTCTAGTAAATGCAACAAATTATTTCAATGATATTTTCAAAATTAATATTAAAGGCAAAGTAACTCGCCCACCATGCTTTGGCGGATTCACTCAAACTATAAACGGAGTTTTGAGTTTTTTTTACGATGAAAAGAAAAACAATAATATACAGTTCTTATTTACAAATAGATAAAATCAGGATACATTAGAAAACCTTTTTTCAATTTTCCGTCAGAAAGGCGGGTATAATAAAGATCCTACGGCGAGAACAATCAGAACTTCATTTAAAAGCACATGCGTGTTTTCCTTAGTAACTTCAAAAGGTACCAACTGTGAAATTAGTCAAAACATAAACGATCCTGTTATAGTACAAGATATTATTACACCTTTCAAAAACATTAATAAAGGGTCAGAATCGTGTTCGGACACAGAATCCTCGTCATCATCTTCCTCAACAATCAAAATAATTGAAGTCTAAGCAATTGAAAGCAATTTTTTTTAAAATTAGGTATCTGGTTTGCTAAAGAAATTAATTGCCGACCCCTGCACTAGACAGTGGCCTACAGCCGTCTTGCACTACGCACTCTCATTAAATAATTATTTCAACAAGAAATACGATTTTATATATTATATTGAATATAAAATATAAATATAACTTAAATATAATTTACAATATAAATCCATACGAATTATTATCACAGTGTATAACAAATATTAGACATTTTTCCTTTGTTACAATATAAATAGTTTAATCTTTGTAGTTCATAATGGTACGGTTATTAATATTATTACAATATGTTGTTATTTTTATTTATCGTGTATACAGCCATAAAGTTGTCACTAAAACTTAAATTTGTAACAGGTTGGAGATTTTCGATTAAATTAATTATATTGTATGTCCTCAGAGGCCCCTGTGATTATTTGGTCTTCGGGGGCCTGGGTCAATTTTGACGGGCCTAATCGTCATAGTGCAACCACAGAATAAATTAAAGCAGAATGGAAACTGATAAGGAAATACACGGCTCTTACGGCCGCCCAAGAATATGGTCCGCCATGTTGAAAGGGCTCATCAGTGTTGACCTAAAATTTAATATGAAATATCTTCTGTACAATAAATATACAATAATTGAAAATATGCAATATTTTTTCAAAAGTTAATTTATTTTTACTTATAATTTATAAAAAAAATGTATATTGGTTGATATAAATACATATTTATTAATTACGTTATACATTGGATCATCGGTATTTAATAAAAAGGATTTTTCTTTTTAACGTTGGCTAAAAAAATGATGTTTAAAAAAGTACAAACTAAATAGCTCATTAAAATAATTATTTAAGTATTTAAAACATTTTACATTTAAAAAAATTGAAGAGGGGACTTCTTTTATATAGAAAGAAGCTATTAAAAAGGAAACTATTTTTGTTTGACTATAGTTTATGCAATAATAAACATTTTAATATTTTGGATGTAGGTACACTAATATAAAAAATTAAAAAAACATTTAAATATAATTACATTTTTTATACATTTCAGCTTATTAGTTATTATAATTACTTATAAATATACAAAATAAAAGAGAGTTATTATAACATATTGCAACACACCTCCTTCGCAGTGGTGTATTGGTAAATATATTTATGGGTATACGCACTAATAAAATATGTATATTCCACCTAAGAAATTTTCTCATTTTTTCCATAAATGGCATGGTACAGGTTGAGAACCATGGACTAAGCATTTATACTCCATATTACATATTATATTTTTAATAACATCTATTTTTCAAAATGTTATAAATAAATTGAACTTAAAATTCATTATTATATTATAACAATTTTTTCCAATAAATAATTGGTTTTCGAATTATTTTAAAAGCGTATACCCGTAAAATGATATTTTACATTGGGTATACGCCGAAAATTGAAAATCTGCTCAAGGTACGTTTTCCCCGCAGCGTCTCAACTACCGGTACGGCCATAGGTTGGCGTCTAGACGCGGCGTCACGACGCCGTGCTGTTCCATTGTTTGACGCTGCAGGGAAACGTACCTTAACACATAAGTTAAAGATTAATAAATAACGGTCAGACTGTCGCACGTAGAAATCGAACACCCCCAATAAAACCCTCATCACGGACAATATAGACGATCCACGGACAATATAGACGATCCGTATTATTCAATAACGGGAACGATACATTGTTGCTCGTGTGACCTTCTTATATGCCGACAGAGAGAAAAGGACGGTCATAAAAGTCTGTGCCGCCGAGGAGAAATCTGTCTCCGGGAGGCACGATAGCCTTTGATAAAGCCGCCCGACTCTCTCTGGTCATCTAATCCGTATCATCCCTTAGTCAGTGTATGCGCACCAACCAGCCTAGCAACAACCTCTCAATACAGAATTATACGACCGAGAACTAGACTACTTTTTGACAAACTATTTAGTGTGTTTCTTTCTTTAATATCTTAATTCAAGTATTTTGAGTGATTACTAATTAGTGTTACCTTATATTAATATATAGTCTAGTCCATAGACAGCTACGAACCAGGTGAGAGTTTAAGACACTATAAAATATAATATATTTAATATATACACATATATAGTACATACATTTATACTGTACAGTGTATCTGATCAGATTCTCGAATACACGACCTCTCGAGCCCTCCGAACATCTGGAGAAAGTTAATAGCGCAATAATAATAATATCCCCATCTAATATCATTCTCCCAGCACTTTTAAGTGTAGGGCGTGATCACGCCCCCCCTTCACTTTTTCATTATTTTTGTGTTATTACAAAGTGGCGCCCAATATAAGTTCAGTTTATTTATTCAAATAAACTGAGAACTGATCAAATACATCTTGCAAAAATATTTAGCTATTTATATTACATTATACTATTTGCTTTAATAATTAATAAAAAAAATTAATTATATTAAAGAATAAAATATATACATTTAAAATTAAAATCGAGCTAAAAAAGTTTTATTTCTAAGTAAAGCAGGCGATTTCTTAGTCATAAAGTAAATATTTTGATTAATTAAAAAAAAATCAAATTAAAATTGTATCAAACACGAGTTTACTTAGACAAAATAATTTCGATAAATCTTAAAAGATATTGAAAGAATAAAATATATACATTATTACTTAATAAAAAAATCAAATTAAAATTAGGTACTATAAAAACAAAAAAAAAAAATTATATAAAACTATTCTAAACAATATATTATAATATTATTATAATACTATCTTGTATAATTTATTATTATTATCTGCTTACCATTTATTGCTTCATATTGAATACGCTATGTACAGGTAAAATTTATAAACACATACTAACAATTATCTTTTTCAGAGACCAAATTGAGACACCAAAATTACCCATATATTTAAATAGAATATATTTTTTTGAAATTAGAAAACTAATTCATATATTATGAATATGTACCTATATCTAAATTATACTCATATATTTTATATTTATCAATTAAAATATTTATAAATTTATAATATATAAACATTTTATCTAAAAAACAAAATTACAAGGTTGGCTTATTGCTTATCCAAATTCATTATTACGAATAGATCAAATTCTTCAATTGGTTATTAGTTTATAATAATTATTATAATTACATACCTAAACTATTAATTTTTTTTTTTAATTTACAATGACTACCTATTCTTAAACAAGATTAAAAATATGATAGTTAAAATACATTTTCGAGTATTTAATTTTAAAAGTACCTAGGAGCCTACTTAGAAACCGGCAAATAAATAAAGTGTGCTTGATTTTGATAGATATTTTCAATAATAAATAATAATGATGGTTTAGTTAACATTTAACTAACCATATTTTACCATAATATATTGATTCTATGATTTAACTGACGCTATACTTAAAAAAAAAATTTGTCAGCAAATGATTTATCATTAGACAGGTTGTTCGATAAGTACCTATGTGATCGATAATTTCACACAAACGGAAATTTATTTAATGATCAATTATTTTAAACATAAGGCACTAAAGTGAAATTTAGCCATTTTAATGGTGCATGCGAACAGTCGACTTGGTCAACTCGACGTAGATGAGACCGACAAAAAAGATCGAGTTATCCAAGAATTCGAGTACCTAATGTATTTATATGAATTGTTTTCAATCCATTCTCAATTTCCCGTATCAGTACATCTTTTTCTTCGCGGTTCAAGGTATCCACGAATTCGAGTTCACCAAGTTTGACTGTATTAGATACAGGCTAAACACAATTTCAAGTGTCCATAAACGTGGTCACAGAAGTATAGGTGTCAATTTGACAAATCATTTCGTGTACCTATAAAATATAAATTATAAATAATAATACTGTAAAATGTAAATTCACTTACTTGCAAGAAGTTGTATCTGTATGTGCTTTTTATTTGACAATTTGGTATATGGCTTAGATATCGACGGAATCTATGATCCAGCAAGCATGTTCAATGCACTCATTATACAGCAGTCCGCAATATAAACGACGACGTCAGCAAGTTGAATAATATCAGTATATCACTATTCACTACAGTCGTAGTTTATCGGTACTAATAATAATTGAGATACTTTTGGGAAATACCAGAATCGTTTTTTTATTATAGTTGTCGCTCATCGATGGATTAGCGGTTCATACCGATGATGTGCAACGATAATGAAACATTTCATTCTGCAGTCGTGGTTTGGTTCTGATAAGACGTGTGATAACATTGATCATGTTTATCAACATTTGTCTCAATTTTGTTATCAAGACGAAATAATACTAGTGCTTGATATTTTTTTTGGTGTGGCTCACCAGACTTAAAACTTCATTAGTCATTACTCATTAGTGTATTACCAGGGTTCGGGACTTATAGCATTTGCATATCCATCATAGGTGATGTAAAACATAGCAGAGTGATATAAAAATATGTTTTATAATACGGAGAAATCAAATATGAAATTTTATTTTGCATATTTTTTTATATTTTGGGGGTTTATGCATATTTTAGAGGTTTTTGCATATTTTTTATTTTTGTTATACGGAGCATATTTAACGATTTTTAACGATTGATATATATTATTGTTCAAAATGTATTAATTAAAACGATTGTTGAACGATTAATTACAAAAATTAGTTTTGAGTGTGGTAATACTAATTGTGTAGCTATCTGTCACAAAAATGTTGCACATGAACGTGATTTATAAATACTCAATAAATCGAAACCCATGTAGTTATCTGAGATGGTTAATTGAAAAACGTCTGATATGCGTACTTGTCTACAGGCTACATTCGTATTGCAATTGATAAAATTAATCTAATTCATTGTGTGATCGATAAACTTTTATATCTAGATTTTATTTTTATTTTTTCAAATGTATTATCAATTAATTTATATTTAAATTCCATTTTTTTTTATATCTATATAAATCCTTTTTTTAATGATTTTTTTTTTCATTTTTAGTGTCCATTTTCAAGTTTATCCGGTCATATATAAGCGCATATTTTAGTGCTTTTTAGTGCTATAAGTCCCGAACCCTGGTCATTATTGTATGTCTGTTTATTATTAAAAATCTCAACTTCTCAAGTCTGTGATCCACACTCTCATAATTTATATAATAATATCAACACTATTGTGGTAGGGTGACGAGGTGCTAGAACAATAGAATTTAAGGTGGAGAAAAAATAAGAATAATCTATATATATAAAAATGGAGACAAAAATGTATAACATTGCATCAGTTGAGAACGGTTGGGCCGATTAATTTGATTTTTTTTTAAATGATAGAGAATGTCGGGGAGCGGGTTTATAGCATAAATTATGGACCTAACTACTGTGTCCAGAATATTTAGAGAAAAAAACTGAGTTACGCCAGTGGCGCCCTCTAGCAGATAAAAATTGTAAGGGTTTTTCTAAGACCGCGCTAACCGAGAAAACTACTGGACCGATTTGAATGAATTTTTTAGTATGCATTTGGGTGACGCCCTGGGTGGTTTAGATTCACAAAGTGGTGAGGTGAGGTGGTGTTGTTAGGTGCTCACACGGGGATTTTGAGATTTACGATGGAAATATTTGTTTATAAATGGTTGCTATTGATAACCATGGTTGCTATGTACTGTTTATTTGTAACCAGAACAGTTGTTGAAAATTGGAAATGGAACTTTAGAAAATGAAAATGGTTACATTTCTATCAATTACACGATTGAACGGTTGGTCAATAACGTGGAAGAGTAGTTCCACGTTCTACAATTTATCGTGACATTCTTAATCTGTCCAATAATCTTATCAGTGGTTATGTGAAAGAGCTATTATCTCTCCGAGAAATGTGACAGCAGGAGTAAGAGTATAATATCATGTACCTAGGTTATTCTTTTTGGCGTAGGGAAAGTGGCGCGCCCATCGCCCAGTGCACTCATGAGTACACAGCAATAGCCCTACCATGACCTTGAGTGATTGTGGTAGTCTGGTCCTCCAGGTTGGGGGTTATGCGCAGGGCCAACAACCCTGCCATGTGAAATCTACCTTGTTCAGGACACAACAATAAATTTGCCTCGGATATGTGGAGCTTTGGAGAACGAGACTGGAAAACGGAAACCTGGCTTATCTTTTGGAACTTGGAACATTCGCACACTTTTCAAACCGGGAGCAGCACAATGCTTAGTCGAAGAAATCAGGAGATATAATTTAGGAGTGGTAGCCTTGCAGGAGATTAGGTGGAATGACAAAGGTACCTTGGATCTTCAAGGCACGACTATATTCTACGGAGAGTGTAATGATCGAAGACAATTTGGAACGGGTTTTACTGTACTCAAGAGTATAGTCCCTCTGGTAACAGAATTTAAAAGTACTAACCCTAGGATATCAATATTGACGATTAAAGGGAAATTTTTTGATATCACTTTCCTGAATGGACCCGCACCTACGGAGGAAAAAACACCAGAGGAAAAGGACGAATTTTATGAGAATCTGGAACAAACCCTAAATGAAACACCCCGAAATAGAATAAGGATAGTCTTAGGCGATTTTAATGCCAAATTGGGAAAGGAAAACATATTCAGAACAACCATTGGTAATCATAACATGCATGACATAACTAGTGAAAACGGACTTAGACTTATCGACTTTGCGAGTGGGGGAGGACTTGTTGTGAAAAGCACAATGTTCCCACGCAAAGATATCTACAAGCGGACTTGGAAAGCGCCTAATGGTAGATACATTAATCAAATAGACCATGTTATGATTAACCCAAGGTTTAAGAACTGTATACAGGAGGTGAAATCAGTCAGAGGAGCTGACTGTGATTCGGACCACTACCTGGTAAAAGGAAAGTTAAATGTAAAACTTAAAAAATTGGGATTTAGGAAAGGTACAATGGTGGACAGATACGAAGTAAATAAATAAAAGGACAAAACTGTATGTGACCTTTTCAAACAACGGATGAATGAAGCAATGTCTAACGTACATATAAATCAATTAGATACGATTGACGACAAATGGAAGGTAATAAAGGAAACCTTAAAAGTGGTTACGGATACGACGATAGGGAAACAAAAAAAAGTGAAGAAACCTTGGTTCAACACTTCTTGTGAAGAGGCACTTAACAGAAGGAAATAATCTAGACTACAATGGATTAATGACCCCACCAATAGAGAAAAGGAATCTACGTATAAAGAACGCCAAAAAGAGGCGAGTAATATTTTTAGATTTGAAAAACGTAAATACACGAAAGATATACTGTGGGAAGCCGAGACCAACCATAGAGGTAACAAAACTCGTGAGCTGTATCAGAAGATTAATGCAATTAGGGGTGGGTACAAAAAACATGAAAGATTCTTAAAAAATGAGGATGGCTCCATTATTACGGAACAAGACAAGATTATAGAAAAATGGAGAGAGTATTTTGACCAACTGCTTAATTGTGAGAACCCTCCTGAAACTTTCACTTGGATATTATCTGACCCTAACGACAGTGAATGCCCACCTCCTAGTAGGATAGAGGTAGTGAATCAATTAAATAGACTAAAAAACAATAAAACCCCGGGAGAAGATGGAATTCAGGGAGAAACTTTAAAAAATCTGGATGAGGTAGCAATAAATAGAATACATGATATCAACGAAAATTGATGGTCTGAGGAACAACTACCCAAAGACTGGGGTACATCGTTGATCTGTCCGATTTATAAAAAAGGAGACCCGCAAAAATGCAATAACTACAGAGGTATTGCTTTATTAGATACGGCATATAAAGTCTTATATTGTCTACTTGATAGAGTAGTTCCCAAGGCTGAAAATATAATAGGTGACTACCAGGGTGGGTTTAGGACCAATAGATCCACAACTGACCAAATGTTCATTTTTAGACAAATCATCCAAAAACGTTTGGAATTTGACAAGGAGGTACACGTGTTATTTGTGGATTTCAGAAAAGCTTATGACTCTATACATAGAGAAAAACAGGTTTCAAATTTAAATAGTAATTAAATATTTTTATTGAAAGTATGGTTGGTGTTGGTTTTGGCCTCCAAACTGATTCCAATTTTGCACAACATCGGTAACTATTGCAGGATCTTGGACTTCTGGTGAAACTAGTGTGGGTGGATGATTATAAACTGAAAAGCCAGACTGTGATGATTGTATACTTGAACTTGGAGATGAAATTGTGTAGTCTACAGATCAGTGTAAATTCCGTCTTGTTAATGAATCAGCGTTATTATTTTCTATTTCCAATTGTGTGATGATATTAAAAACTTCTTTTTTGGCTTTTATTTTGAAATTTGAAGAAAACTGTTTTACAGTCAATGCCATAGACTTGAAAAACACATCAATTGGGTCTTCTTCTCGTTCATTATTAATTTCATTAAAAATGCCTTTTCGTTCGTCGCTGCTTTTCTTCAGAAATTCAATCAAATCATATTTTGTTTTGTTTTTTTATTTTTTACTGTCATTTTGTCCGTGTCCAATGTTCTTTTTTTTGATTTAAAAATATTTTGTTCTGTTGTATCTGTATTATTAAAATCGCTTGTTTGTACGTCATCGTCATCGTCAACATCAAGTATAGAGTTATCTTCTTCTTCACTATTGTTAGATGTACATTCATGCCCATCCTTACTGGATTCAATATTAGACAAACCACTAATAAAAAAATAGAAATAACTAATAATATATATTTAATATTAGAAAAGGTAATTATACAGTGTAGCAGAAAGAACTGACTGCTAAAAATAGAAAATTGATAAAAGTTAACCGCATGAAAAAAATTATGAAAATTATATGGGTAATAAATAATAATTAATTTAAGATTTACCCATGTCTGAAAATTCCCAAAAATAATATTTTTAAAAAAGTTATTAAGGTTCAAAATAATTTAATCCGAAAAATATTGATATTTTAAAAAATTGTATTAAACAAACCACATAAATTAAAAAAATATTTTTGTATTCAACATTTTTTTTATAACCTTGTTTACAAATTGGCTATTTTGAATTTTTCATAAAACATTTAAATCAAAATATAAATTTTTTATTTTCAGTCGTGAAAAATAAAAATTATAAAAATTAATTAAACATGTAGTGCTAGGGTCTATAAATGATAAATAATAAAAAAAAATATCTAAAAATATTTATTAGAACAAAAGTTATTCCAAAAGTCAGTTCTTTCTGTTACACCCTGTATATTAAATTAAATATTATACTAACGTTCGTTCATAAGAAAGTACATCAAGAAATGATGAACTATCAGCTAATACCCATTTTGTTGGCTTACTATTTGCTGATGATCCTGTACCTAATTTTCTATTTCGCTTATGTTTGTTGTAAGTATCGTTCATGTTTTTCCATCTTTTTTTACAATCTTCGACTAAAATTAACCAAATATTTAGGTATATTAGTTTTTTCTATAAAAAATGTTATCAAATAATTTTGAAGTAAACCTATTTAATATAGGTATTTAATATGTATAGCTGAGGACTGAAAATTAAAAACAAAGTATATCATACCTAGTTCTAAAAAATATATGCACACTTTTTAATTAAATACATATTTTTTTATGCATAGGTATATGGCGACTGGCGAATCATTTCGGTCATTGGCGTTTTCTTTCAGAATATCACAAAGTTACATTACAAGAATTATTAGATTGGTATTAAAATATTTAAGTATTCGACTGACACCTATTTTATTAAGTCCTCCAACAAAAGATGGTTTAAAAATTATAGCTGAGAACTTTTTGAAAAGGTGGAACTTTCCTAATTGTGTCGGAGCTATAGACGGCAAACACATATGCATTTTTGCACCAGGAAAAAGTGGCTCTTTGTTTTTTAATTACAAGGATTTTTTTTCAATCTTTCTTCTTGCAATCGTTGATGCTAATTGTAAATTTGTATTCGTCGACATCGGTTCATACGGCAAAGAAGGTGATAGTGGAATTTTCAACAAGTGTGGTATCTCAGAAGTAATAAGGACTGGTGAATATTTCCCTTCCCCTGAAATACTGCCAAATTCAAATATAAAATTGCCATACGTACATATTGGAGATGAAGCGTTTCGTTTAGACCGCCACATGATGCGTCCTTATTCAAGAGCAGAATCAAAAAAGATTATCATAAAACCGTATTTAATTATCGACTGTCCCGAGCAAGGAGAACTACTGAAAATAGTTTTGGGCTTTTATCTCAAGTATTCCGAGTTTTTTACACACCAATACCACTGAAAGTAGAGACTGTAGATTATTTGGTATTGTCAGCATGTTGCCTACATAATCTTCTTCGGGATCGATATTTAGAGAACACAAGTTACCATTATTAAAACTTTGATCGCAATGAACCACAACCTTCTATAAATATGACGCCACTTGCAAAAATCGGAGGTTTTGCAAACGTTGAAGGATTTTATATAAGAGATGAGTTCAAAAAGTATTTTAATAGTTCGCAAGGAGCTGTACCTTGGCAAAACCACCAAGTTCAACAAGATGGTACACTTTAACTAAAAAAATTTAAAATATTAAAACACATACCACCATTTTTTTATATCACATATTGTAGGTATACGTTTTTAAATATTGGTACTTAAAATTTGTATATGTTTAATGTTTATGACACACATACATTTAATTTATTTCAGTTATTTTAATAATATGCAAGACAACTAAAATACATAATCATCAATATTATACTTTACATATAAATTTGTTGGTTTTTTAAATTAAGTTACATTGTTATACCTATACTTAATACATCGTTAGGTAAACCGTTAGCACTTATTTACATTTTCAGAATTTTTCAGGAGAGGCTTAAAACAATTTAAATTGGATATTTTACTCATTTAATTAATTTGTATGATATTTTTATGTAAGTTATATTATAAGAGAACAATAAATTATGATTTATTTTTGAAAAATAGGTTATAAATAATATTATATAATTACTATCCATAGCTAAGAATTCCTATAAAGTATTAATAACAATTTATAAATAGCCAAATGGGACTCTGATTTCTATACATGTATAGATCACTCGTGTGTATTTACTGGTCGATACTCGATAGCACTGTTAAGACAAAATAATATGCTTTGAACAAAACACATTTCATCAGCGTGATAAAAAAAACGCATGTACAAGAATATTTTACAGCCAGTTTGGTCATTTTTGAGACATAAACACATACTTATAAGAACATAATTTGTGATATTATTGTGTAGTGATGGCAAATCAATCGCACACTGAAAAATTCTGTTTTAATAACTAACATTCTAATATTCATATTAATTTCAAATATATTTAAAATATTTAATTCTATAAAAAAATAATATACCATGCTTTAGCCATTAGTTTTAAAATATACATTTATTTTAAAATCAATTATATAGCTTTGAATAAAATGTATGATATTATACCTAAAATAACTATGGTTTAATCGCTTTTACCTTTGTTTTAAATAATTTATTAAAGGAATAATTGTATTTTTGCTTACCAGTTTTTTTTAAAACGTCTGCTATTAGCTGCCAACAATTTTCTTTGACAAGTAAGTTTTTATAAAATTTGTTTTGCATATTAAACAAACATTCATTATTGCTTACAAGTTCAGCTAGTTTTGCATCATCTTCAGGTGTAAATGCAGTACTTGATTTTGGTGTCATTTTTCGAAAGATGAAATTTAAAATACTTTATACTTTAAATTATTATTTATCATACTAGTTCACTGTGAATTATAGAATTTGAATTCAGACGCGTGCGCGATCGCGTTTGGACACCTCTCGGAGCGGTCTATTTTTTCCAGCCGCAGCCGCGCGCGGCAATAGCGCTCCGTTGCGGCCATAAAAGGAATCACTTGCATTTAATAACATGTAAACTAGTGCGGCGCGCAGTGTTGCCAGACGTGGCGATTTATCGCCAAAGTGGCGATTTTCAATAACGGTTTGGCGGAGTTATTTGACTTTTGGCGGGTGGCGGAAAAGTTGGCGAATTTCAATTTGAAGTGGCAATTTAATGGCGTTTTTTCCCCTGTTTAAATTTTATTAATTTAACGAAATAAATTCAAAATTATTTATTATTTTACTGTTTTTATAATTGATTTGATAATAGAAAAATTATGATTTTGCGGGCAGCGGGCTTGTGGCTAGCAGCCACTGAGATAGATAAGAATATATATATATATTCTTATATATCTCAATCTCAGTGTGGCGAACATAGGCCATAGACAGGATGTAGAGAAGATAGATCTTATCTAATCTCTACATCGTGGCCATAGAGTACAAACTACAGAGTACTATTATAGAATGTGTGATGGTGATTAAGGTTTATCAATAGTCGTATTATACACTATACAGTATGAAACTATGAACTATGCCATTATCCTTGGAAGTTTGAAGTAATATTTCAAAGTAACTATAAGTAAATAATTTCAAATCATGGGCAAAATAGAGAAACTTAGAAAGTATCGGAGATGTTGGGAATCAGAGAACTGGGCTAAAGGTAATAAATTTGTTTAATTGTAATTTTGAATTTAAATATAAACTGGTACCTACTTATGTCTGTACTCTGCATAAGTAAATATTAACGTATATTACTTTAGGATGGGTAAGAGAAGCTGATACAGATGCAAATAAAATTGGTGAAGCATATTGTAAGATTTGTCGGTCATTTCTTAGAGCCCATTTGACGGATTTACAAAGACACGCGAATACAAAAATGCACTGCGAAAATATGAAAAAACTTAATCCTCAACAGAACAATCAAACCGTCTTAAGTAATACAATTATAATTACCAATGAACAAAAAGAGTTAGATTTAAAGTTGTCCCTGTATGTTGCAACTCATACTTCTATCAAAAGTATAGATCATCTTGGAGAAATACTAAAGGTTATTGGCAAAAAAAATAATTCACTTCTAAGCAATTTAAAGTTACATCGAACTAAATGCTCAACATTAATTAAAAATGTGATATCACCATCATTGCTAGAAGAACTCATTCTGGATATAGGTACAACTCCATTTTCCTAAATTGTTGATGAATCAACCGATGATTCTGTAATTAAGTATTTATGCTTATGTGTGAAATATTTCAGTACAAAAAACTTATGTGTAAAAATTGAATTTTTGAGTATAATCGAAGTAGATAAATGTACAGCTGAAGCTCTCAATAATCATGTCTGTAATTATCTTAAAGATATTGGTTTAGATATAAGTAACTTAGTAGGTATTGGTACAGATGGAGCAAATAATTTATGCGGCAAAAATCACTCCCTCTTTACACTGCTAAAACAAAAAAGTCCTAACTTACAAATTGTTAGATGCATCTGCCATTCCCTCAATAATGCATTGTCAGAGGCCACTGAACAATTCCCTAGTAATATAGATTTTCTGTGTAGAGAAATATACAACTGGTTTCATATAAGCCCCCTTAGACGATTTGAGTATAAAGCCACGTTTGATCTCTTAAATTCATCCAATAAAAAGTTACACCAGTTTAAACAGTTATCCGGTACTAGATGGCTGGCACGTGCATATGTGGTTAATTCTATACTAGAGAATTGGCTTGAACTAAAAACTCATTTCTAATAAAGAAATAATAATAAAGAAAAATGTTATATGGCAAGAGTTATAAATGAAATGTTACAAGACAATATCAATTATCTATTTTTATTAATTATTAGACCTATACTAAACGAATTCAACCACTTAAACTTAACTTTTCAACAAAATTTTGTTGATATTGGTAAATCATATGATGATATTACAAGCTTATTCATTTTTTCAGCTAAAAAAATAATGAACCATTCCATTGTGACTCTTGGCTTTGATAGTGTTATTAAAAATATAGATAATTATTCAGCCTATAATAGTTTCAAACATTGTGATTTTGGCATAGGATACAATGAAGGTCTCTCGAACATAGTTATATCACAAGAAAATAAAAATAATATTCAGAGTAGGGCATTTGTGTTTATAAAACAACTGTTATACGAAATTAAAATAAGACTACCTGATAATCTGAATCATTTTAGAAAATTGAAATTATTTTCTCCTTTACAATGTCTACATCAATTACATCCAAGCTTTATTGAGTTACCTTTTATTAATATATTCCTTAAGCCTACTGAACTTGAGTTGTTATCTATTCAGTGGGATAAATTAGTAACTGTGAATTGGACATCATATTTAGCTAAAGATAAAATTGTTGACAGCTACCATTTTTGGGCTGAAGTTTATACATACCAAGATGCAGGGGGCACTTTTATTTTCAGACAATTGTCTGAATTTGCACTAAAAATTCTTGTTTTACCTTCCAGTAATGCCATAGTTGAAAGAACTTTCTCAATAATGAACTCTATAAAAACTAAATCCCGTAATAGGATTTCTATATCTATGTTAGAGGCATTATTGAGAATAAGATGTCATTTCATTTCTACAAAACATTGTTGTACCATGTTCACTCCAACAAATGGCATGTTTAAAAGATTTAACTCAGATATTATGTATCCTAAACCTAAACTTGAATCAAACAATGGTCATAATGATAATAATACTGAACTTGATGATGATTTAATTAATTTGTTTAATGAAGTTTGTTTGCCTGATTTTTATGATTAAAATGTTACTCAGCACTCTAGTGCTGTACCTCTATGAAAGTTTTTTATTTATATTTGTTGTTTTATGAAATGTTACTCTTTTATTAATATTTTGACTATTACTATATTATGTTTAATTAGGTATTCTAAGGAAAGATAAAGTTATAATATTATTTATACATTTATTAAACGATCAACATTGTTATTTAAATATTTAAAAATTGATACTCATATTGTTTTAAAGTACCTAGTCTAAACCATTTGAAAACAATAAGACTGTTGTTGTTAATTTTAAGGTACCATATAATTAAATAGTGCTCTACCTCTAGGAGAGTTTTTTATTAATATTTGTCTTATTAATTTATGAAATGTTAATCTTTTACTATTACTATATTATATTTATTTATTCTGAGGAAAGATAAAAAAGTTATATTATTTATACATTTAGTAAGCACTAAATATTGTTATTTAAACATTTATTGATTATGACAATATATTATAATATTTGATTTATCCAGGTAGTATTGTGTATTTTGTGTTTACTTATTTATAAAATGTAATATAATTACTGCACACTACTGACAGATTAGGTACCTACAGAAGAACAAATTTATTCATTCATATTTTCAATCACAGTTATAATTTTATATTTATGATAAATAATGCACAAATTGTTGTTGAAGCTGATATTTTATAGTTGCGTGTAATATACGTAATTTATGTAATATACGCCGTACAGAGTAGGTAATTATGAAAAAAAATGATTTTTATTTTTGTGGCGTTTTTTTCGTTAATAATTTTGGCGGTAAATGGCGATTTTTGTGTCTTGATTTGGCGATAGTTAATTTTACAAATCTGCAACACTGGCGGCGCGGATGAAATTTGAATCGCGCAGCGCGGTCGCGCGTCTACAGACGCGCGCATAGGAATCGCACCTTTACCTATATTAAGATATTATAATATAAAAATTGTATATTAATAAAATAAATATTTATATGCAATTCAAAGTAATTATTTCATTGTTATGTTGTTGGTTGGTGTGGGGGGCGTAGGCCCCCACGGCTCTGTAGTTTAAAATTTTTGTCATCCACCCCCATGATGTTGTTTTAGAAATACATATTGATACAATTAAACACTTTACAATAATAAAAATCATCATATTCTATAACTTTTCTATGCTTATGGGGCAATCATAACGTAGGTATTTATTTTACAACTTCAATCAAATCAGTTACATGGTAACGTTACAACTTATACGATTCAATAACAACGAAAACAGTCCCACGGATTGGTTTTTTATTCTATCTTATTGGTATATATTTTAATAAGCTCTATTACAAATTTTTAAAACCGTCAAGATTTTTAGTATACCAAAAAATGCAAAGTAGACTCACAAAGAAGGCCTGGGAAGATATGTATCGACAGCACAGAAATAATGTAAAATACATTTTATAAAGTATAATAGTGTAATGCTTGAGTAAGACATAACATGTACCATATTAAAACGCAGGGCTGAAAAAATATAAAGTGATAATTTGGTGTATCATTTTTAAATACATTTTATTAATGTACATAATGACACATTTAGAAATAAGAGATGTAATGAAATAAGATAATAAATATTGATAATATTATGTTCATAATTATAAATTTGAAAATGTTTATTCAAGCCCTAATCCGACTATCATCTACCTTTGGCTCAGATTTGAGCAGTGAGTACTATTGAGTAGGTACAGCAAACAAACCGCTATATATTATCATAATACATCTATTAAAATTGTGACCTGAGATTGATGTACGTTGTAATATAACCACGACACGGTTCTTGTTTCTAGATCAGAAATGTCAAGCCAAAAGTGGATAATAAATCACCCCCGCTTAAAGTTACAGTGTATTACAAGCCTGGAATTATTGAGGGAAACGCGGCGAAGCTAGCGCAAATAGAAGAGGACAATTTTAAATTGATAACAAATATTAACACAATTTATCGTACACAGGTAAAAATAAAATTGATAAGGTCTTATTTGAATAACGGTTGTAGGACACTTTGTACGGTCACCCACAAAAAATGAAAACCGCGGACAGTTGGTAGTATTTCAAAAAGTAATAAAATATACATGGTGGACAGTTTGTACTATTTAAAAAAAATGTATAATTTGTTATTACAAAACACAGGTAGTTAACATATAAAGAAAAAATAATAATAATATTTATGGTAATAAATTCCTCAATAATTATTTGTGGTATGTATTTATAAAACATTCACTGTCACATAAATCATAATAATATATATATTTAAAAATTAAACGTATGGCAAATTATTTCGAGCAATTGTAAATTAGTTATTATTTTACTTTCATGCTGTACACAGGCATCATGAATTTTCTTTTGTGTATTTTGGTTTTTTTTCTTGTGTTTTTGTTCAAATGACTAGAGCATTCGTCTAATTGCAAAGACCGCAAAACACTCCAGGAACATGGATTAACCGATCCAACCAATTTATGTGAGTTCTTAATTGTTTGGTGTCTGACATTCCAAATTTCAAGAGGGAATCTTGGTGCACCATTCTTTCCGTTAATATATGTTGATTCAAAATAAAATATTAGCGGAAATAGTTCTGGGGTAAAATTTAAATACATATTAACTATTTCATTAGGTATTTCTTCAACTGGTAAAAACGCTAAAGATGTTATCATTTTACATTGTTTTGCAATTTGTTCGTTATCTTTATACATTTTGGATAATCCTAAGTTTTGTATTTGTCTCCATACACTTTGACACAGATGGAAAAAACAGCCCTGAATTTTTACTTGATTAAAAACTAAGTTTATGGCATTTATAACTCCTATCTCAAAATCAATGATTATAGTTTCTGGTTTAACTTGAGACCTGTTCCAAATAGAAGCTAAAATAACATTTGTAAGCATTTCTTCGTACGTTGTTGGTAATTTATTTGGGAGGAATGCATAAGCACATGTAAATACATTATCTTCAAATTCAGCTCTAATAACGTATAATTGAGCGAAAACACTCGAACATTTAAAAGTTCCATCCACAAACCATAGCGAGGCTGATGATAATATAGTTAAGGCTCGAAAAGTTGCAAATATCAACATTCTATTTTCACTTTCGCTGTCGTAAATTTAAAATTCTTTTGAGTCACCACCCATAATTGTTTTCCATTTCTCATACAAATTGTATACTCCTGGGTTCTTCAGGAGCATTTTTACGACGTGCTCGACGGATAGTTCTACGTATTGAATCAGTATTTCCTATTTTATTACGTACGTCTTCTGCAATAGGTACAAGCAAAAATAATTTTAAAAATCATATAGGTAATAGCATATATAATCATTAATCATACATACAATTATCAATACAAGTATTAACTATAATCTATATATTGATTTGATTGTAGATAGTAGATATAAAAATTATCTCGAAAAAATATTAATCTTATAATTTCCTATGATTGACACAAATGCCAAGACGAGATAAGAATAATAATAAGTACCTTTTGTATAAAAGTGCGTAGTATTAAATCTTAATTATTTAAAATAAATATAATAAAATATGCAGTAGGTATGTATAGTTGTTTTTTAGATTAAAATCATACTAACCATTATTTTCATGAAGTACAGATAGAAGAATTTGATTTGTTGATTCTCTACTATTAACAGATTAGTTTCATATTAGTTAATGCAAGGTTTTTCAGCTTTAATATTTCATCACTCGATTCGTGGTTATGATCAGTCCATTTTGTAAATAATTCATACTATGACCGAAACATACAAATGTATTTTAAAAAAAATATGTTAATAATATGATTTAGGTATTATGAAAATAATATGATTTAGGTATTATGAAAATAATATGATTTTTAACTTATAACTCACCGGTTCATTACGGTTTGTTGTAACTTTCCCCGTACACGTCACTTTATTACACTTCCAATGAATATTAGATTGATTTTTTCTTAAAATAGTATATTCATACCCATTTTTAAAAATTTTTGGATTGAGTTTGCTAGTTTGATTTTCGTTCATTTTATATAGTGAATAAGTTAATATTTTAATATTTTTAATGCTGTGGGGCCTGTGACACCAAACACATGTCTCATACTAATCGCGATCATGATTCGCAATCTAAAGTTTTGAGTAATTTAATTTTATCTTTTAAGATATATTTCCCGGTTTATTTATACCGTACAAAACGTCCGCGATCGAATTTTACCAATTTATTATCACCGTACAAAGTGTCCGCGATATGCAACTCAAACAATAGATAGTACAAACTGTCCGTTTACCATGAATAACGGATATAACGTCATAACAACATAAAATAAAAGTTAGGGAATTTAGTACGGGAATGTAATTTTTTCTGATAATAATCCTATGATTAAGTCCAAAGTTATAAGTTTCCGGATTATTCATGCTTGTTTTTAATTATCATCATAATATTTTTAATTGTTCTATATTTACTTTTAAATTTAAGATAATTTATTTAGTGATTCATTATATTATACAATACATTATATTTGATAACCTTTATGCCGTTTAAAATTAAATAATAGTTTTTTATAGGTACTAAAATAATATGTAAGGCCTTTTTCCTTTAAACATTCATATTCTTCAATATGATTGATGTAACTAGATTGTTGAACTCTTCATTATTTTAATTTTTTTTAAATCTACTTGACAGTTACATTGTTAAATATACTTAGATATATTTAAGGAGTATTTAATATACGAGTATTGTATGAACTATAGCCATTCCCTGGTGGTTGTAAAAAATATTGAATTCCAATTTTTGCTTTTTGATAAAGATAATAATACTCATATTGTAGAGTATATAATACATCACAAATCCTTCCTTTCCGTATTAACGGTTGAGAACTAAGGAGCTAAGTATCAACTTTTGATTCTTAAATATAAACCAATGTTTTTTTTACATATTATAATATAAATATGAAAAATAATTAAAGTGGTTCCAATTTTGATTTTTCATGAGCTATTTATTTCAAAATAGTTACTAAAAATGTTTTTAAAAAAGTAAGACTAATTACTAAGCGATTAGTATATTTTTCTATTGCAAGTATCTATATAAGCAATAAGGAATTATGGATTTAATAATACTATTGCAATTTGCAAGCACGTGAACATTTATCATACATTTTCGTGGTCATAATCCACGCATTAACTAATTTTCAAAGATCGGCATTAACTAGTTAAAAATGTAAAGCTATTGTTTGAGCCGTATGCGATAAGCTATTATTATTATTTTTATTATTATTATAGCGCACCCTTTATCTCGCATGATACCTATATGGCTATATGCTATCTTTTTATTACCACAGAATAGATTAAATCAGAATGGAAACTGATAAGGAAATCCACGGCTCTTACGGACGCCCAAGAATATGATCCGCCATGTTGAAAGGGCTCATCAGTGTTGACCTAACATTTAATATGAAATATCTTCTGTACAACAAATATACATTAATTGAAAATATACAATATTTTTTTCAAAAGTTAATTTATTTTTACTTATGAATACTTATAATTCATAAAAAAAGTTTATTGGTTGATATAAATACATATTTATTAATTACGTTATACATTGGATCATCGGTATTTAATAAAAAGGATTTTTCTTTTTAACGTTGGCTAAAAAAATCATGTTTAAAATAGTACAAACTAAATAGCTCATTAAAATAATTATTTAAGTATTTAAAACATTATATAACATTTAAAAAAATTGAAGTGGTAACTTCTTTTATATAGAAAGGAGCTATTAAAAAGGAAACTGTTTTTGTTTGACTAAATAGTTTATGCAATAATAATTATTTTTATATTTTGGATGTAGGTACACTAATATAAAAAATTAAAAAAACATTTAAATATAATGAAATTTTTTACACATTTCAGCTTATTAGTGGAACAAACCATTACTCTAAGATAAGGACATAATCAGTGCTCGAATTGGGGGGGGGGGCGCAGGGGGACGGAGCTCCCCTTCAAATTTTAATTTTTTTTAGCGTACCCCTTCTTATATTTTTAATTTGAACGGGGGGACGGTACGTCTCCCGTGTAAATTATTATTGAAAAACTTATAATATGACGCCTTATGTGAATTAGCTGATTTGTCTACATCACTCCAAAATAGAAGTCATACATTGACTCAAGAAAATTGTTGTATTTAACGTATAATAATGGTTTTCGACTCAATGGCTGAAAATTATGGTCCTAAAACAAAAGAAGCTATTGATTCATGTGAAGAACAATTATTTAAAGGCATTCCACTCATTACTAACAAAGCTATACCAAAGATAAATCCATTGCAGTTTTTTAGAAGTCTATCTAATAACTTACGAAGTAGATTGTTCACAACACAATCATCAAACGTATCTATGCAAGGTAATGAGTTTAAAAATATATACACTCAATTACTTAATGACTTAGATGTGTTGGACCCAAAAAAATTGGCCAGATCAATTTGATATACAGTATGGCGACTCTGGAGTAAGAAGATTAGCCAATGTGTTTCAAGTTGATGAAAGATCTGCGATAAATGGATTTTGGGAGTTTAAAGATCTCAAGGATAGTTCAACAGTTTTAGATTTAAGACCATTATTAACTGCAATTAAAACTGTAGCAATATCATCCAGTGAATGCGAAACAGCTTTCAGTTCAATGAACAATATAGTTACTACAAAAAGAAATGCTTTGAACCCGACAAGTATTTCTTCTCTTATGTTGATTAATTGTGTAGGGCC
Organism: Neotoxoptera formosana; assembly: GCA_022818045.1. Classification (NCBI taxonomy): domain Eukaryota; kingdom Metazoa; phylum Arthropoda; class Insecta; order Hemiptera; family Aphididae; genus Neotoxoptera; species Neotoxoptera formosana. Next base: position 45,971,456 of record CM040630.1, on the reverse strand, counting down.
ACCAGTGCACATGTTTGTACCTGAGCCTTATGTTGTATCATGGATACAGAGAGGCAAACGATGTGCTGATGAAGTTAACTGCCCTAAACGACAAAATATTGAAGAGCACCATTCATATTTAGAGCTATGGAATATATTAAAAATGTAAATAATGTATAAAATATCTTAAAATAAAATAAAAGATTTGTTTGTAATTTAATAATATTTATTTATTGTTGTAGTGTAACCTTTGTTTAATTTTAATGATTGTTTGATTTGTGTTGAAAATACTACATGGGGGGTGTGGTGGGCAAAGCCCCCCACGGGTTAGTTTGGTTTAAATCATTGAGTGAAACGCTAAATTTTTATAAGTCCTTTAGCACCCCTTCTATTATATTTCCAATTCGAGCACTGGACATAATATAAACAAAATACATTATTTAAAAAGTCTAAGTATGAATAACAATTTAAATATTACTAATATAAGGTCATTACCATGGCTTAATGAGCAAGTTACTAAGGCTTTTAAAATATTGAAAAATTTAAGAAATCCCTAGTGGTTAACTTGATTACTAGTTACATAATTAGTTATAAATATACAAAATAAAAGAGAGTTATTATAACATAATATATACAAATATTAATAATAATAAGAACAAACTATTAAATATAATTGACACGGTGTTACAGGTTTAATGCTCAAACACCTAAAAAAATAAAAAAAATAAAATAGTAATAACGCAGAATATATTAAATTAACAGATGTATGTCAACAGCAGAAGAGTCTAAGAATAAAAATAAAAATATAACTATTACTTACTAGTACCTTACTTCTTATAATTAATTTCTAAAGTTTAATTTAAATGTTAGTAATTGTGATATTAATTGAGTGCTTCACAACCTTTTTGTCTAAGCAACACATTTATTACAATTATTAATCAATTAAAAAAAAAATATATAATACAGTAGATGGGTTTAAAAAATATGTATTATTTACTTGTAATAGACATTGAACAAGATAGTGTATTTTCTGAATTAACACTATCTTTAGATGGAGTTTGAAATTGTCCAACAATTGGAACCTCTTCAGCCAAATTTACAAATATTGTTGGAATTGCCTCAGGTTTTAATCTATTTTTTTGGTAGTTACTACACATTTTATCTTCAAAATTCAAAGAACAAAGTCTATATTTTCGGTTCAGAACAACAGGATTAATGTGAAAATTAAAAATTAAAAATTTCATTTTTCCAACCAATTTGCACATCTAGAACAATAATAATAAATAATATTAATAATAATAATTAATAATTCATATTTGAAAAAATAATGATGATCAATAACATGACCTTATAATATTAAATGTATTAAGTTATTATTAAAATTATGATAACATTGTATGACATCTTTAATTTTTTTGACTGACTAAAAAATTTTTTAACCTCAATAATAAAAAAAAAAATAAAAAAAAAACAAAAATTAATTATGTCTGTAAACAGCTCAAAAAAGTCAAAACATATTGAACATTTTATTGTGTATATAAATTGCTTATATAAACATTTTGTAAAATGTTCATGTATTTACAGTCATTATTTCTTCTGTTTCACCAAAAATAAAAATACATTTTGTCGAAAATTGGCTTCGCGTAAAAATTTTCGGTTTTTCCTTAATTTTGTTTTTGTTTTCCTCGACGCGATTAAAAACTATTGAGAAATTTTTACTTTTGACCCCCCCCCCCTCCCAAAGTACCAATTACATCCATTTTTCTATAAGAAAAGATGCTGATGAAGAAAATTGGAACACTTTTACTGCCTTTAATCGTGGCGACAGATAAAAAAAAAAAATTAAAAATTTCATATAAAAAATAAAAATTAAGATAAACAGTGTAGCCAATTAACACATAAATAGTATAGACATTTTTTTTTGCTACATGGGAAAACTGTCGAGCCCTATCAATATGGTGGACTAAAATTTGGGAGGCGAGAGTTTCCATTTTGATTTAATCTATTCTTTGTTATTACTATACTCCGGCCGGAATAAGAACGTACCCGGGCGGCGGACCAAAACAGGTTTGTAGTGCGCTGATGAGCTCTGATTAGCTGAAAAATGGCAAGGTGGTGGATTTGAACCGGTGAAAAATGGCAAGGCGGTGGAGGGGAACCGGTCGCCGCCTGCGCGACGAGGTACGTTAATATTCTGGCCGGAGTATATTGTACCATCTAAAAGATACCAATACTCTTCTTATTATATCGCATGATTATTATTATTATTTTTTTTTTGTTCTGTTTAAACCTTTATATTTTTGTCTTATTTATCTTAATATTCATTTCCGGCCAATATGCGTTCATCGGCATTACATCTTTTGCGGTTTCTTGTTTCTGTCACAGAACACAGCACCGGACGTTAAAATTCGGTCACAGAACCCGAGACCGACGAATTCTAATCGCCGATGACACTGGTATAAAAGGCCCGGCAGATCGCCTATTCAGGCAGTTCACTTCTTTTCGACATCGTAGTAAGACCCACCCTGGCAGACTTAAGGGACTAGGAAAAAAGTCCTCCCACCGAACTCGAGCGAACGGTTTGAGACAATCAATGGTGCAATAGTCGGACTATTCCGGCATTGCACCGAGTTTGTCACCTTCCTCGAGTTGTTTCCCCACTGACAGTGCGTTCGGTCAGCATTCGGTTGTTCATTATTAAATCAAAATTATGTTTCTTTTAATAAACTTGACTTTCGCGCCATTGCGGTATATCGTTAAATAAAAAATGTTTTTATTTTAATAAAATTCTCTTTTGTGCCATTACGGCATTCATAATATCGTCGCTATATATTTGTTTCTCTCTCACCCTAATTTCGTATACAGCTATGGTTTATTATATTTTACTTAACTAGCTTTTTCTAGTTAATTTTACAAATAAAAAAAAATCGTTTAATTAAAATTATGTTTATACAAAGGTCCATAACTGTAGTTAAGTCTTAATTATTTGGTTATTTTGTTATTTAACCACTGTATACAGAATGTTTTTAGATATAAATAAATGAATACATACATTTAGTTGACACAAACCTGTAATTATCTAAGCCACTGTAGTTAATGTGCATTATAAGGACATTGTATCCGTATGTAATGTTCCCGTCTTACTGAAAAAGTTATTACTAATAACGTATTTTTTTCAATATTTCTCTAAGAATGTGAAAAAATATATTGGTTGATGTTTAAAAATTAAAAGTTAATACCCGCCCCTCCCAGCCCACACATACAAACATTAAATACAGGGAGTAATATTTTAAAGAATGTTCTCAAATATGAGTATCTTGGTTTAAAAACAAAATCAAAATAAAAATGTCTGAAATAATCATTACCTAATGAGAATAACGTTAGTACTTACAGAATATGGAACATCCAGGTGTGTAGTTAGTATATACACCATAGGTTGTATTGCGTAACTCGTATACTACTAATTAATGATCCTATACTTATTGAATACAGTATCTTTTAAGTCATGATATCAGTTACATCAAATTAATAAGTGTGGGTCAGGGTAAAACCGATTGTTTTAGATCAAAATTATCGAATGGAAATATTAAAGTGGAAAATAACAAGGCCAATATTATCCAATTAAACCAGCAAAAATTTAAAGAAAATATCGAATTACTAGATAGAATTGTTCACGTGGTAAGTACACATCAATATATTTTTAAAGGATCACAAAAAAACAATACTATAAATAAAATTATAAATGCTGCCATTATGCAACATTATTATCAATGCTCTAGAAGCCTCGAGTTGATTTCAGTGGTATGGAAGAACATTTCAAAAAACACATTCAGTTAGCAATGTTCATGAGCAAATTTCCAGAAAGTTACAAAAAAAAAAAATATCACGATCCGCTGATAGTCAACACTCAATTACCAAAAAACCTACGAATAAAAAAATCCAAGTGAAGTCACTTTACATCAGCGTCTTTTATTTTCGGACGTTCTGAGATACATGTGAAATGCATGTTATTATACCACAGGTGTTATTTGGACATCAACGATTTGACGGAGAACAGATTGTTGGGTCGTATGATAATCGAATTGTACGACAGCATCGTTCCCAAAACAACTGGAAATTTCAAAATTCTGTGCCAGCAACGGTCGAATGAACTTGATTACAGCGGAACGCAGATCTTCCGTGTTGTGCCGGGGCTATTCTGTTTAGCCGGCGACGTCGAGTACTCGATCGGACTTGGTGGTGTGTCAGCCATAAATGGTGAAGGGTATTTCGACGATGAGAACTACGCGCTCAGTCACAACGCACCAGGTAAAGTGAATGCTATCGTTTTCTACCAAAAACTACCTACCGTTTTCCACAAAATTAGAAATAACGTCATTCCCTTTTCCACCAATATTATTTTTTTATTAATAATTATTGTATAACCTACCTTGTTCTAACAAATATAATAATTAAAAATTATAAACATAATAATGTGTTTATATTGAATGTTGTTTTCTTGCATTATTTATTATTTTTAATAAACCTCTAACATACTTAATTTACTCCTCCATATAATTTGCAAAATTTAAAGTTAATAATTATAATTTGTGGTTTGTTAACTTTACTACTAAATGTTTTCGTTGACTCTGAAAAATCGAACAAATTTCAGTACGATATCAGATAAGATATAAATTTTCTATGTAGATAATGACGTGGATTTACAAAAGTCCAAAACACAATATTTAAGTCGGGTATGTATCTCAAATTGTGTACACATTATAAACCATATAAACCATAGATAACATACTGTGTAGCTTATAAATACATTTTAATTAGTATGATAACTAAGTACGTATAAATGTATAATGATAAAATTATATTGCATTATTTTATTGAAAGTGTGCACATCTTAAAAGATTTCCAAAAATGGAAATTCGTGTAATTTATAACTAGGGGGAAACCGAATGGTCATTATTGGCGGAAAATGTTGACGTCTGGTACAGCATATCAACTTAAAACTGACCAGGTATGCATTATTTTTTATTATTAATTAGTACTTTAAAATGCCTATACATTGTTTAATTAATATTATAAATATAAAAATTAGTTGGTAAACGTACTCCCGGAGTTGGGGGTCCTCCAACACCCCTCCTAGTTAAGTTTTTCAACGACGTTTCTGAAATTCGAGATTTAGGTAGTTTGAAGGTTGGTGATCAAATTCGGCGTCTTGTGTCGAGACCGTAAAAGCCGTTTTACGCCTTCTTTTGGGGCACAAAAGTTCAAAAATTTTTATGAACGGACACTTAGATTTTGGGCGTGGCGAGCCGTTTTTGTAGCCAGGTGTTATATAGGACTTTGTGCCAGACCCATGGATATGGAGATCGAGGTTATCCGATTTTGGGTTCAGGAGTTCTGATTTTTCGTATGTTTTTTGTACTTAGAAAATTACGTAGATAAGTGTTTTTTGGATTTTGGGTTTTCGTTCAATCACTTGATATCCTGGTCATTGGGCGTACGACGATTCAAAAACGGTCTATGGTTGAAGTGTGTACGAAGATTATTTCGCCCGTAATCGGAGTAGCAAAAAGTGGGAAAACGCATTGCGTGATTTTTCTTATAACCATAACGTTTCCTTATGGACTATAGCAGTGGTTCCCAAACTTTTAGGATCACGGAACCCTTAGGAAATAGTTTGTGTTTTGCGGAACCCTAATGTCTTTACTTCCAACTCAACTCCATTTTTTCTAAAAAAAAAACAGTACTACAAAAAATATTTTAATGATATTGTTAATGATTATTGTTTATTACAATTAGTTAAAAAACAATTTTCAATGAAAATTTTATTTATTTAAATAACAAACATTTATTATTTAACTATTACAAATATTTATTTTTAAAAAATTATAATTAATTCGATTTTAAAATATATATACTATTAATATTTTTAGTGGGAAGAATGGAACTGTTTCATTGTTTGATTTACAATATTTTTAAAATTAGGTTTTACATCTGAAACTTGAATTCGTAAGTCTGGAGCGGCATTCAATCTATTTCTGTATTTATTTTTTGTATACGCATAAGAGGAAAAACCAGCCTCACAACGGTAGGTTGTTACAAAAGGCAATAGAGTAAAAATAGCTTTTTCAACTAGGGATGGGTACTCGTCCTTAAGTTCAATCCAAAATTCGTTTAAAGATCCAGATTCAAATTTCTGTTTTAAATATGACATGCTTTTAATTTCAATTAACTGCTCATATTCGAGCATGGATAACATTGCAGGTTTTTTTTGGTTCACAAAAGGATTTTGTATCCAATCAACGTCATTATTAGTAGCAGGAAAATACTGAGAAAATGATTTTTCAAGGTTTTCCAAATGTTCGATAACAATTTTTTTAATATTAGTTGTTAGTTGCAATTCGTTTTCCTTTAAAAAATCCATCAAGAGAGGAAAGCATTCAAAATTATTCTCATTTACACATGCAATCCAAAAGTTAAGTTTGTTTCTAAATGCTATATTTTTGTCTCTGACCACGAATGTTGTTATTGTTTTTCCTTGCAAAGACTTGTTAACTTCATTCAGTTTACTGAATATGTCAGCTAGATAAGCTAATTTTATAAGCCATTGGTCATCATGTAATAACTCGAAATAACTCATAGATATTGATAAATTTTGTCCCGAAAAAAAAATATTTAAGTCATCGCGCAGTTCAAACAACCTACTTAGAACCTTTCCTCTTGAAAGCCATCTGACTTCAGTGTGAAGAAGAAGTGAATAATGCTCACTACCCATTTCTTCACATACTTTTTTAAAAAGTCTAGACTGGAGTGGACGACTCTTAATATAGTTAACAATATATACAGCCTCATTAAGAACTTGTTTTAACTCCAATGGCATTTTCTTACTAACAAGAGCGTGGCGATGTAAAACGCAATGACTACTGTGACATTTTGGTGCGACATTTTTTATTCTAGTCAGGGTTCCTTTAATTTTTCCAACCATAGCTGCAGCTCCATCACTACATACATCGATACATTTAACCCAATCAACCTGATGTTTATTCATATAACTATCGATGACTTTAAAAATTTCTTCACCTGTGGTATTTGTGTCCAAAGGAGTACAAAGCAATAAATCTTCCTCGATAGATGTTTCAAAAATATATCTCACGAAAACACGCAGTATTGAAAGTCCAGCAACGTCAGTACTTTCGTCAAGTTGAATAGCAAACATGTTACTATTTTTCAACCTGTTTATTAGTTGATCTTCAATATGGTCTGATATTTTATGTATCCGATCAGATATAGTGTTGTTGGAGCATTGAACAGTTGCAATTTTCTTAGCAGCCTCTTCTCCAATCATGCAGCGAACTATTTCAGTCATACATGGTTTAATTAGAGACTCAGCAATTGTATGTGGTTTACCAGCACGAGCAATGCTGTAACTCAAAATAAATGATGCTTCTGTTGCATTTTCACTGTCGTTTTTCGCGTATTTATGTAAGGCAGACAAACTGCTATTATGTTCTTCTTTACGTTTTTTAAAATAGCCCATTTCCTTGTTCATCAAATTTGGATGGTTGGTTTCGAGGTGTCGTTTAAGTTTTGCAGGTGCCAAAGAACTGTTCTGAAGAATTACATTACAAATAACACATTGTTCATCAGGCCTTTCTACAGTACCAACAGGAATAAATCCAAATTGAAGGTAGGATTCATCGTATTTTCTTTTTTTCGAAGATTTTAACTCAATAATTTCAGGTACAACTATACTTTTTTCCGAAATATTACTATGAGAATTCTTTTCAATGACATTAGTAATCTAAAATAAATTAAATAATAATAATGACAATATAATATTATAATATATAATTATAATAATTATAATAACAAGACTGGAAACGACTAAAAATTAACTAATTTTATTCAAATTTCTTACCGAACAACTAGGAATAGCATCTTTCAATATAACTTGTTGAGATTCTATTGTTGATGAAGACGCCACAGTCTCATCAATATTATTACTTGTTGTTTTGGCCAACAACCGTCCTGTTTTAAGCCAATTATGCATGGCAAACTTTTTATTTGTAGTTATGTTGTATTTATAATAAATAATAATTAATAACGCAGTAACAACGTACACGAAGTATGTCGTATGAAAACTATATGCCAACTGAATCATAATCCCTTAATTTTAACTCATTACGATTACGGATATAATGTTTCAATCGTATCGAAAGTGAACTCGTGCACATAAGTTATTTTTATAAGTTATCGCACAATTTACTGGCAATCGCTTTGACACGCTTATCTAAATTCTACAAATCTACATCGTTACGTAATGACAACATCTATAGGTACATGAGTGTTATAATTTTATTCTGTTCAATTTCAAGTACATACAACAAATATTTAATAACGATATTATACTATAATTATTAACTAATAATATTTTTTATATAAATAATCCAAATATAATTTAAATAATTTTCTCGACATCACATACATCTGACGGAACCCTTGAGATAGTCCGGCGGAACCCTAGGGTTCCGCGGAACACACTTTGGGAAACGCTGGACTATAGTATACGTCTGTTTAACGTTTAAGTAATAATTATTTTGAACTTTTTTCGTATTTAGTAGGCGTGTAGCTCATTATTTATTAATGTAAATCGATAGGTATATAAAAATAAAATATAAAAATCTATATAGTAATAGGTATACTCTGTTCAGCGAAAGAGCACGCCGGTTCTGCGCATGTAGACTGACAGACGGCTACTTGGTGTTCGTCGAAGAGTGAGAATGCTATGGGTGGGTGACGCGAGAGGATGCGCAGAACGAACCGATTTTCGTCGGGCCGTGGCGTGCTCTCTCGCTGAACAGATTATAGGTCAATTTACTCTAATATATATATTTGCGCTAACAACACAAAATTGGAACGGCTGGACGATCATTTTGATACAATTATGTATCTACAATAACATTTTACTTTTAAAACATAATATATATAATTATGTTTGAATTATAAAAATAAAAACTTTTTGTAAATATATTGTGTTTTAAACTTTTTTTGGATATCTTATGAACATAATATAGATAACATAATATTATATTGATAACCATAATGGGAATTCCACTAATTAAAAAATATCAATGTCTAATGGACATCCATAAAAAATTCAGTGTGGCTTATCTACCAGTTGTTTTCTAGTTTCTATGAATATCTAATTGATATCTACATAATGTCACAAATGTACTAGACATAAAATGGATAGTTGATATTCAATGTTAATAAACATCCAATGGATGAGTTTGTGGGGTAAATACTATAATAGTAGTCAATAATTGTCGTGGCGTCGAGTTGCTGCCGACCGGGTTTAGTAGACGACAAAATGATAAATAATGTTCTATAAATAGATTTGAACTCTACAAAATGTAAATTGTCGAGTACCATGGTTTCATTCATTAAACTCTGATAGCCTGATGTCTGATGATAAACTTTTTTTGGGTTTTTTTTTTGTAAGGAGAAGTTTTATATAAACAAAAAGTTATTTGAGGGTGCTAAAACTCCTTAAGCCCCCCCCACCCTATTCGCGCCTATGGAATCCTACGGTATCTTATCGGGTACTCGGGGTACAATACGTTCTGCGTATTAATTTTTTCCGGAGAAATATGGTCTGTTATTATACGGTTTATAAATTTCCGGATTTCTATGGTCGGTAAAAATACGGTATGAAAATTATCAAATTAGGGAATTATTAGGGAGACTATGCGGCTCCCGAATTTTGTCGTGAACTGAAAATATATCTGCTAAGTATGTAAGTTTCAAAATAAACTTCTCATCGCCTAAGAATTTTACGTAATCATTTTTTTCGATGACAATTGACGATAAAACTGAATTTGAACTTTGAACATCAACGAGCAGTATGTATTATTTAAAAATATAGCGAGACCCGCCAAAAATATAATCGCGACCCATAGTTTGGGAACCTCTGGTCTAGTGGATTAAAAAAATGGCCAATTGAAGAGTAAAAAAGTTCATTATCAATTATTATGACAGTTTCCCAAAGTAGATCTCAGTTTGACATTGGGAGAAGATAGGGCATAGACTTTTGAGTTTTGTGTTCATAGTCTTATACTTCTTGTATTGGGCTAGGTTAGGTACAACAATATCTCTCTCTCTTCGTTATCAGGTTAAAATAATCCGTCTCACGTTAGAAAGGTACCTCATCTTGACGAAAACCAGTCAATCTTGAACATCTCCATCCCACATAATGCCTTGTGACCCCTCCAAATTTGGTACACCGACGGCTGTCGACAATGATCATGCGTTAACACAGTAAACACATGACTACGTAGCTTGACAAGTGATCACTACTACTCTTACTACTACTACTTATCTTTTTTTACTACATTCCCCATACGCACATCTGACAGCTAACGTCAGAGATTAGATTTGAGAGCGAATTTGAAAGAATAAAATGTACGTGTAAATGTATATTTTGAATCGCGAATTATTTTAAGTAAAAATCCTAAAGATCCGCTTTTTAACAAATAAATATGATATTAATATTGAGCATAATAATACTGTTTATTTGGGCTCGTATAAGCTGCGGACCACCTCAACTAAAATCAGTCTTAATACGATGGTAATGATGCAGAGCATCTACGGCCCGGCAGTAGTACGTAGCCCTCAGTATACATGCGCGGACCGGTACCTTTCTTTGACGTAGTATTTATAAATTCACTGTAATATATGATACCCCTACGTCTATTTTTACAGGTACTCTGTCAATGTACAATTTTGAGAAAAATAAGAATGCTTCACAATTCATGATCACGTTCAAACCACTGACGGTACTTAACGGTAGACATGTCGTTTTTGGGAGAGTCATAGGCGGGATGAAGACGTTAAGACTCGTGTGTATCCAATTCGATAAAAACAGTCAAGAAAATAAATAGAATTTTTTAACCATACTTTTTTTGTTTTTTAGATAGAGGATTTGGGGTTTGCGTCTGGTAAACCAAAACACAAAATCGTGATTAGTAAATGTGGAACATACAACAACCGTACGTGAAGTTTATCTTCAGATTCAAACCTGTGCCAATATTTGGCAACTGGTATTTGTTACATTTTCAACACGATAGTTTGGTCATGAGTCTTGACAATTATTTTTCTATATTACTTCAAAGATTTAACAATAGTGTCGAAATAACTCATAATTTAATTAAATCATGGCCATAATTTTAATATGATTTTTTTTTAATGTTTAATGTTTTAATGTTTAAACCGCAAACTTCACGTCAATGGTGCATACTCTAAAATTAAATCAATAACTGATCATCATTTATTTATTTAAAAACATATATACAATATACATAGACGAACGAATGAAATCAAAATTATTATTATTTCGGTATACATCGTTAAAGGTTAATCTATTTTATGTATCATTAACTTACAACAACGATAAAAATATCATTTTTAATGGCGATCCCGGTTTAAAAATCTATATTTCGCCTAATGCGACAGTTTGAGATTTTTTAACTTGTTCATTACTGATGAAATCATTGATTTAATGGCAATAGAGACAAACCGAAATGCTGATCAAATGTTAAATGGACGTAGAATAACTAAAGCCCGCAGATTTTCAAAATTAACCCCTATTAACTCGGGTGAAATCAAATTATTTTTGGGTTTACTTTTATGGATGGGATTGATACCAATGCCCAGTCTTGAAAATGATTAGAGTGTTAAAACTAGGTATAAGAATCATGTGGCTAGTAAAATTATGCCTAGAAATAGATTTGAACTGTTATTGAGATTTTGGCACTTTTAAAATAATGAGGAAACTCCGGAGGATGATAGAATTTTCAAAATCAGAAATTTAGTGATTAAAATTGTTCATAATTTTCAAGAAACGTTGGAACCTGATAGTATGTTAGCAGTAGACGAAACAATGGTACCATTCAGAGGACGGTTAAAATTTAGACAAAATATTCCGGGTAAATCGCACAATATGGCATACAATTATTTAAACTTTGTAGAACTAACGGAATCACATATAATATTGAAGTTTACGCAGGAAAAACTCAAACTCAAGGAAAAGGTTTAGGATGTAGAGTCGTTTTAGATTTAAGTGATCGATATTTAAATGTTGGTAGAACAATTATAGCAAGTGAACTTTTAGCCAAAGATGCGAATTTAATTGGTCCCTTGAGATCAAACAGAGTGAAATTATCAGAAGTCACAAAAGCAAAATTATTCCCTGGTCAAATTTTAGGGAAAGAAAATTCTGATGGAATAGTTGTCGCTAAGTGACGTGACAAAAGAGACGTAACAATGTTATTTACATGTCATAATTTAAATATAGTGGACACTGGAAAGAAAAAAAAATGAAGCTGTAGTGAAACCAAAAATTATGATTGATTATAACGCTGGAATGGCCGGGATTGTATGTATCCGATCAGTTGTCAAGCTATAGTAGTCCCGTGAGAAAATCTATAAGATGGTATCATAAAGTTGCTGCTATACAGAAAATGCTGCAAGAAATGGATCAGTTCAGGCTTGTAAAGACACAAAGAGGGTAACCACTCTTTTTACCAAGTGCAAAGTATATACATGCTCCAACTGTTTTTTCAAACAACATACCAAATAAAAAGCTACAGCAAAGGCTGAAGGTAAAAGTATACCTAGTATGATTGGTATGATATAAACAATTTCAATCGTAAAAGTATGATAATTTTTTTATTTTTAATAGGTTTGGATACTCAAAATAAGTAAGTCTTAAGTAATTTTTATTTCTATTTTGAAATTTATAAACATTTTTGATTAAACAGTATGAATTTATCGTAGAAAGTTGAAATAAATAAATATTATGTTTAATTCGTCGTCACAGTGTAAAAAATATACCCAACTTATGGTAAATTTTGGCCTCTATGTCGCAGTGCTATTTTCAAAGGCATAACTACAGCGCCAAAGATTTAAAACGGGTAAGCAAATATATTGGTTTTGCGGCAGCCCGCGGTCGCATGGCTCTAGTGGAATAGTACACTGCGGCCGCCGGCTGCCTAAAAATCACACAAACATCCTTATGATTTTGCGGCAGCCGGCGGCCTCATGGGAGCTAACGTGTTAAAAAACCTTATAAACTATCTAAAGATTCTTGAGAATGAACAGGGGCAGTAATGAGTTTTTCGACGATAACTGTCGCTAACTGCCTCGGTTTGTAAAATCGTTCGACCGTGGTTGACCAAGCGAGGTCATAGGTCTCTCCGAAACGGGAATATTTCTAATGGTGTTACAAGCTTCCCCGGACAGGCATCCTAGTAAATAATAGAACCGTTCTAAATTGGAGAGCTCGGAGCGATTCGCAACAAGTACGGTATAGACACCGTGCAAACCTATACTAGCGCTGCCTGGTTTACAACACTACAAGTTCTTTTATTATCAACATAATAAACAAATATTGAAATATGAATTATGACAATAACCAATTGTAATATTGTTTTTTATTTTTGTTATTTGTTGTTTATATTTTCAATTTTGTCTTTTTGAATTTATAAGTACAGTTTTCGTCATTGAATAAAAATGAGTAACCGAATATGTTGTGTTGTTAATTGTAGCAACTCCTATAAAAATACAACCAATGTTAAGTTCTACAGCTTCCCCAACAGACCCCATGAGAAAGACTTGAAAACATTGTGGGTTAAGGCTGTAAACCGATTAGAGTAAGTTGTATTAACACAATTTTTGGAACTTTTATTTACCTATATTCCTACATACCTAGTGCATAACATAGCATTACTGTAACTCTTTCTTTTTTAGTATGAATGGTCACCTCTGGCAGCCAAAGTCACATAGTCTCATATGTAGTAATTACTTTGTTTGAAATAAAAAATCAAAAGGTCCAAGCAGTTCTTTTTGTGTGCCTTCCTTGTATCCTCAAGTTTATAAAAAGAAATGTATTAATGAGGAACAAACAATATTACAATCGTAATATGAAACGTCAAGAAGCAAAATTAAAAATATTACCAGTTGATTCATTTTCAAATATACCATTAGAGGATAGTGAGTTTAATACTTTGAATACACTTGTTTGTACTGAATCAAAATCTGTTCATGTCAAGCTTGTCAAGCTGGTTTAGATTATCATAACAAAGATTCATTTAAATTTGAATATGTATTTAATAAATCAAACAATGATGTATCAACTCAAGCATCAATTCCTATTGATTGTAATTAGACTTTTAAAAAGCCTAATTCTATTGACGTTTCTTGTGGTTCTGATACATTTTAATTATTTTCAAGGGTTTCATTCAATTGACAACGAATCTCAACTAAAAGATTTAACTGGCACCACTTTTAAAGTATTTAAACTTTTATTATCATTAACACTTATTACTACTATTATCATTTTTAACATTATTAAAAAAATCCAAATTTGCGGCTTTTTATGATTAATAGATGTCGTCGTTCTTTGCTATTTTGCACTGTTCCATGTTTAATATTATTAATTAAGCTTAGAGATAACGAAAGACACATTGTGCGGCCGCGACCTTCCCGGTTATATAATCACGCGGGATAATGCCGACAACCTAGAATGCCGGATAGAGGAAATAGTAAAATTGGATACAGGGATTTGGCTCTGGAATAAATACAATATAGATACTTTAACAACTATGTAGTGGACTGTATTAAAATCTCTTACTTACTAATGACAAGTAATAGGAAGGGGGGAGTACTTAAAATACTTAATGTTAATACTAGATGCACATAAATACAGCTAGTAAGACAATGATTAAAACCGCAAAACAATATATATATATATATAAGAGATATCACCGGAGATGATCAGTGACCTGTTCTCTGCATTGGTGGAGGCGCAAATGAAGATTGCAGCGGGCGCCACTGATGACGGCGCGTAAATCCGGCGGCGACGAATGGCACTCGCACGAAATACGATGATTGGTATCATAGACGTGTCCAGACCTCCATGGCTGGGGAGGCCAGTTATAAAATTTAAATTTTTTACGTACTACAGTGATCTATAATATATATCTATATTTGTGAATTGATTTTGTTCTATAGAAATTATATAGCATCTGGAATTTTTTCACCCCGCAAAATTAAAGATTTTCTTGATTTTAAAATTGGTTTCTTATATGCTATTACAATTTACAACTATGAACTTAATAAATAAGGCCTATTAACTAATGTGCTACTTAGTTATTTTTATATCAGCTATACATCAACCTTCTATATACATCTTATTAGTTATTACACAATAAACAATACACATAAAACAGTTATTTTATCAGTTTGGTTAAACAAGTAATTTATTAAAATATTACAACTAAGAAAAATTCCAATAAATTTACAATTTAATTTTACGATTCCATTCGCCTATTAACTGGTTTTAGTATTTTAAAGTGTTCAATGACATCATCAATATTTATATTAAACTCATGCAAAGTTTTCAATCGTTTACCTTTGGCTACCATACTGATTATTGATATTTATTATTTAATAATATTTATATTGTATAATATTGATATACCATATCCGTATTAAACAATAAACTTATTTAAATTCGAATAAAAATTAAAAATTACGCTGCGATGCTGTTATCAAAAATTTGGCACAATATGCTGCTGCAGCATTGCAGGCTTATTAACAAAACAAACCGGCATTCTTCACAAAAACCACGGTCCACGCGCGGTTGTAAATGTTATCTAATATAAAGAATTATTACCACGGACCACGGTCTTAGATTAAGACTATTAAGTCTATATATTATAGACTATCTTAGTCCGTGATTATTACCTAACCTATCTATGGACGAAAACTTTATTGACATTGATAACATTTCTTATCGATCACCTACTGTTACTGTTTCAGCTACGGATACATATACATGTCAAATATATATAATTATAATTTATATCTATATTCGTGGTTTCATCATTATAAGCCAAGAGTCCAAGAACGTCGCTGGAGAGGCCGGTGCCCACCCTGCCTCCCTCGGAGACACGCCTATGGTTGGTATCGTACGGCGACGAGGCCGTAATATTGTCGGTGGCGACGAGGGCGCACTCGAAACTTTACTATACGTACGGGCACGACGACGAGGCCGTAATTGTCGGTGACGACGAGGGCGCACACGACACTTTCTGTACGTACGGCGACGGAGAACGGACGTAAACGTTAGCACAAAGGCAAGACAGGGTCCAACCAACAAGAAAAACGACAAACAGAAGGTGTTTGTTAACAAAAGTAACAAATGTGCTTTTTTTTTGCGACGGAACTTTTTTTTATCATAAAAACAATAATAATACTGATACGCGGTATTGACTTCGCGTCGATAGACGATAAAGCACAACACCGCTGTAACGATCACACGCGGTTCGAACGCAAGCACGCTTATCAGGGGAACAATTGGTTGCGCGGTGTAGGTCATTAGTTCCCACACCGCCTTCTTCGACGGTGTTGATAATAACGTACCCAAGTTGGGTAACCCAACATACATTAAAATAATTGAATAATATAATACATATTAGTTATTTCTTATTACATTGTACACGAGTATGTACTTTAGGGGCCTTTAGGCACTTGTATTCAAAATGATCCATATTCTATGGTGCAGGATTAATATTTTACATTTATATTTATTTTTACCACTGTTAATTATTTTATATTAAATACAAATAGGTAAATCTGCTTTTCTAATCAATAATCTGATAACAGAATTGTAAGTTTTTTTATTTTGAAGGTGGTGTTACGTGCGCGACCACAGATCCTTTGAATGGTAGAAGTATTTAATAAAAAGAGTGTTGAACTATGACTTAATGTTCATTTATTTAGTATAAGTATAATAAAACAATTAAACTGTAAGAGATGTGTGTGTGTGTGTGTGTATAATGTGCCTGGTTGTATGGCTGTAGTTGCTGGTAGTACTCGACTCGTCGTAGTCGTTCTCCTCGTACTCTCCGTAGTGGCAGTAGTAATACTCTCCGTAGTGGTAGTACTCTCCCGTAGTATAGTGTCTGACGTGAAGGTGCATTGGACTTGGCGGCTATGGTACATCTGAATATGGTGTCCGTTGAGCTCCCTTATATATGGCCCTCATATCCGGGTCCTCGTAAGAGCGCGGCCAATGGTCTTGTGGTTGTTATTGCGTTATGCCGAATCTCTCGCATCGATTCTAAGAATTCGTGATGGTCGTTTGGGCTGGTTTTCGAATGGCACTATTCGAATTGCGTTATGTGAGTCTCTCGCTCCGGATTATAGTAATCCTTAGGTCATCTCGACTATAAAGTTTATAGGCTTGTTATTCGAACAAACTATTGCGTACATTACATTATCATAAACACATTCAATATAATATAATATAATATTATATTATATTGGTGCGACTTTCTAAGAGTCGTAGCCTGTAACAGTGGGCAAGTTGATGCAAAAAATGGTTGGTTAATTCAATATAAAGTATGTAAATCTATAATTAGATTACAAATCATATATTCAACACTAAAAGTTAATAGTTGTAATCTAAACTCAGTTAAAAAGAAATTAATTGATTACATTTTAATTACAACCTAGGTTACACATGACACATATTTTTTTTTTTTTTTTTTAGAACCACAACTAGGCGGGAACTATTGTTTGATATTCCTTCCTCCTAGATGCGTCGTTTATTGAAAAATAATTTACAACAAAACTTGCCGCTTACAGGGACAGTCCCCCTATATGCGACTTACAAGTTAACTTGACACCGTGTGAGAGGCTCTACCCTCTCTAGTTCCACCTTCGGCGTAAAAAATGAAACAACTTAACTATAAGCATTAATTGTTTTCTCTCGTATCTATCGCCGCACAGCATGTTTTCTCGTGCCAGTACCAGCCCCCGTGCCCCGTGTCCCGTGCCTACCTACAGCTGTGTCGCCGCTTCGCTTTTTCCTCATACCGGTCAGCGAGCCGCTTGCTGGCGCCTGCGCTCCTCCTGCTCCCTGGTCCTCATGATCCTGTCGATTGTGGTGCTTATTCGTTGCCATGCGGCGTCGGACCCTAGCATTGTTTCAATAATGTTGTCCGGGGACAGTTCGTCTACATCGAGGTACGCACATGTCTCAACTCTCCAGCGATGCCATGCGTCACACTGGAAGACCGCGTGTTCGACGGTGTCCGGTGACGACCCACATTGCGCACATTCTTCGTTGATGGCCTTGCCGATACGAAATAGATATTCATTGAAGCAGCCATGCCCCGTTAACATCTGTCTTAGATGAAAGGAGACATCACCGTGTTTCCTCCTAAACCACTTGCCGACGTCCCCGATCAGCCGGTGGGTCCATCGACCTTTCTCCGAATTGACCCATTTGGCCTGCCAGTTTTCGATCAGTTGGTCTCTTGCTTTCTTGTTTGTCGATTCCG
Source organism: Neotoxoptera formosana (assembly GCA_022818045.1). NCBI lineage: Eukaryota > Metazoa > Arthropoda > Insecta > Hemiptera > Aphididae > Neotoxoptera > Neotoxoptera formosana. Next base: position 45,953,073 of record CM040630.1, on the reverse strand, counting down.
CAGTGCATTTTGTACCTTTCCTCGGCCAATAGCTTCAGTGGGGGCATGCTCGAAACCACCGCGTCATGAGAGACCGTGCGGTAGCAACATGCTACCCTTAACATCACCCTTCTGTACACCGAACTCATCTTGTTTAGTGCCTTCTTAGTGATCGAGGGGTACCAAAACGGTGCGCCGTACAACAGACGAGACGTTACTACTGTCGATAGCACCCTCCTCGTTCTCTGTTTCGGCCCCCTAAGATTTGGAAGTAAGTGTGTTTGTTGCCTGCACGCTTGCGCAGCTTTCTTCGAGGCAAGATCGGCGTGTGCGTTGAAATGTAGTCTCGGATCCAGCTGTATTCCCAGGTACTTCACGCCCCCCTTGGACGGAAAGTTTAGAAGCCCATGTCTCACTGTCATCTGGTTATGTTTGTTCCTGTTCGTCAGTAGGATTGCCTCGGTCTTCTCTAGTGCTAGCTCCAGTCCGTTTGTCTCCAACACATCTAGATGGCCAATATGTAATGCAACATCAATATTTTTAAAATAATAACAAAATATTTTTCGAAATACAAATTTTAAATATTATTACAAGTTACAACATAAAACATAATGTTGAAATTGAGGTTGAGTCGACTAAGGATTTAGGGATTTTATGTAGATAAATAACACGATAATAATTTTGTAAATAGTGTTAACAATAAACATATAATGTAACTGAATTTGTAATTAATACATATTACACAACTCATTACATACAAATTTGTACATAACTATACATTTTTTTACATTTTTATATATATTATAACATTTTTATAAAACAAATAATTCCAGTCTATAAAATTGAGTGAACCCAGAAATAGTAACTTTTGCAGCTTTTCCCCTTCAGTCTATTTCTTTTATTGGTCATTAATAATAATGACTCATTATATTTCCAGCTTTTGAAAATAGTCTTTCGGAAGGAACCGATGTAGCCACAAGCGATAAATATGGTTCAGAAATTTTCGAAATATGAGGATACATAGTTCTATGTACATTCCAGAATTTAAAAATATTTTCATTTATGGGTATTGTTGGTTGATTAAGATAATGTTTCAAATCTGTTGGCATTCGCTCACTGCTCTCTTCAGACTTTTCAGAGGCTTTCTTTGTGACCAATTCATTGTGAAATGACCACAAACTATCAGCCGCTTCAGTTTCATCATTACTAGAGTCTTGATTAGAACCACTAGAATTGGTTTTTAAGTCTAAAACTTTTTGCCGAATTGTACGAATCGCTTTGGAAGATGCCATGGCGTTATTAGAATGCAGTGTTTTAAACTTAGGGTCTAATAAAGTGGCAATCGAAAGCAATTGGATTTCTTCCATCCTACCAAACCGTCGGCATAAATTTTCCAATAAGGAAGATTTTAGTTCTAAAACAATAGGATTTACAACATTTACTTGTTCACATTTGTTTACAAGGCAATGAATAAGTAGGATAACTTTACTTCCCGTGATATAATTTTCCCCGCATAGTTTTTTAGTTGCCACTTCAAAAGGCCTAAGCATAACAGTAATTTCTTTGGCAATATCTATCTCAATGGAGGATAACATTGAAGGGCCTCGGTGATTATTAATTAATACGGATGCAATATTGCTCGAACATAATAAAAACCGATCTATCATATAAAGTACCGAATTCCACCTAGTAGGTACAGATTGTTTAAATTTATAATCACACGATTTTCGAAGTTCATCACTAGCAGTTACCGAATGTTTAAAAAAAGTTACGATTGCTTTTATTTTAGAAATTATGTTTTGTACATCTTGAAGATCATTTAAAGATCTTTGAGTAACCAGATTTAATGTATGAGCAAAACATGGCAAGTGCTTATCACTCCCAAATGTGTTTTTGACAGCTGACAATATATTGGCCCCACTATCAGTGACAACGGTGAGAACTTTGTTTTTTTGAATCCCCCATTCACCTAATTGTTTTTCAAACCATTCACTAATGTGAACTGAAGTGTGGTTATCAGCAAGTTCTAGGAATCCTATTGTAACACTTTCTAAATCAAGTTTGGACATATTTAGGAAGTGAACAGTCATGCCCAAAAAGCTAGTGGTGTTTATGACATCGGTCCAAATATCAGCTGTTATTGTCATATATTCTACATTGGATAATTTAGATTAAACTTACGATGACAATACCTCATATTTACTTTTAACTAGTTTAGTAACAATTTTTCTTGAAGGAACTTTGTATATTGGTGCTGTTTTTCGCATGAAGTAGACAAACCCTGGTTTTTCGGTTGTTGATAAAGGCATATTATCTTTTGCCCACATGTAAATCAAAGCATCAGTGATGGCTAGGTTTTTGGAACCTCCTTCTAAAACAATATATCCAAATTCAAATTATTTTATATTTTTAAATCAATATAAGATATTCTTACGTTCAAATGACTTAATATCAGAAAGCGACTAAAAAATTGTCGGCTGCCTTAGGTTATGAGTATTATGACTGCTTAGAGTGTTCAGACTATAAACAGAAGCAGAACCTAACGAAGATGAACATGAAGGTTAGTGAGTGCCGAACCAAATGTCCGAACCGGCCGTTCCTCTCGTACTGGGCAAGATTACTATCGTAACGACTGCCGCCGTAGAGGTCTAAAAACAGCTCACGTTCCCTTAACCGGGTGAACAATCCGACGCTTGGCGAATTTTGCTTCACAATGATAGGAAAAGACGACATCGAAGGATCAAAAAGCGAAGTCGCTATGAACACTTGGCCGCCACAAGCCAGTTATCCCTAAATTTTTTTTTCCTTCGGATAAATTATCAAGCATAATCATTAATGGGGTAGCAGCTTTAACATATTCATCTTCGTAAGCTGTGTTTGAATTCGGAGATTTGCCTTGATATATATCAAAGTTTAGAAGATATCCAAAATCTGTAGTTAAATACCATGCTTTATACCCAAAACGACCCCTTAAGCTTACCCCTTAAAAATTGTTTACAACCATGTCTACCGTAATATTTAATCATAGATTCATCATACGATAAATATTGATGAGGTTGAAAGCTTTTAAGAAAGTTCAATTTTAAATTTTTCAAATTTTGAATAATCAGTGACAGGAAATGGTTAAAAATTATTGCATTGAAGATCTCCTTGTACCCATGCACCTGGTTCGGATCTACGAGCCGATTTTTTAGCCAATATCTGGCGTTTTTTTTTTTATTTACTCTTATGGTTTCATTTGTTTTTTTATGATCATTTATAAATTCTCCGATTCGAGAGTTATTAGAAAATACAAGTTCAGCAGTTGAAGCTAGTTGGGGACCGGATAAATTATCTAATATTCCCCTTCTTCCTCATCACCAGAATCTTCGTCAGTAAGTATACTCGGATTAGGGGGCGTAATGTATACATATAGAGTACCAAATTCTTCGCTAATTTCGGGCTCATTGTCTAGCATGTTTAAAAGTTCTTCTAAATTCTGTTAGAGACCTAGGAATATGTTTTTTCTATACATATCAATACTATAATTAAAAAAGCCTTTAAAATGTTAGGGTTCATTAATAGAAGTACGAACAATTTTAAAAATCTTTATACATTTAAAACATTATTCTTTTCTCTTGTCAGATCTCATCTCGAGTTTGGCTTTGTAGTCTGGTCTCCTAGTTATTCTTCATATAAAGAGGCGATTGAAAATGTTCAGAATAAATGTTTAAAACTTATGTGTTATAAATTGAATATACCAACTTCCACCAGTTTCCAATACTCGGTTTTCGGATTTACAAGTAATAAACTAAGAAGGAATGTTGCAGATATTATGTTCATATTTGATTTACTGAACGGTCTTATTGATTCCCCAGAATTGCTATCTATGATTGGTTTTAAAACACCAAATCGTTATTTAAGAAAATCGAATCTGTTCTATGTACCATTCTATAAAAACAACTACAGTTCCGTATCTTTTTTCCCTAGAGCTCTCTTATTATGTAATGCTATAGCCGATCACATAGATTTCTTCTTTATGGCACGTGATTTATTTTTAAAAAATGTATACTTAGGTTTAAGTCTAGCAATAAATTAAATACCATATTTATTACTATTATTATTATTATTATTATTAAGATTAAGGCAAATATTAAAGTTGAAAAATGTTATTATCTGTTAACCAAATTGTATATTATTAAATGTTATAAATTAATTCATGTCATAAATTGTTAATTAATTATTATTCACTATTATTACTATTTTATTTTATTGTATTCATACTCATACTATTACTATCCTAATTATTGTTAACTCTTATATTGAAACTTAGTGTCATATTAAAACTTTATATACTTTCTGTACTATTAATACTAAAGGGTACCTACCGTTTATAATGTATAAATAAATAAATAAATAAATAAATAAATAAAGTAAAATCATTCCCAAAAATGTTAACAAAAAATACTTATAGTTATTTATTATGAAAAATATATAATACTAGCTGATCCCGTGCACTTCGTTGCCCATTAAAAAAAATTAATAATGCCAAATCTATATGAATAATATATTTTATTTTATAATATAACGGTTAAATATACTAAGTAATATCGTTACAACAATATTCAATTTATTTTGGGTCATTATGTATTTTTATTTGTTTTATCTAGAAAATTCTGATCCGTCTCATTCTGTCCCACCTAGCTTTTCCTGAGGCAAATATTAAGTTAAGATTAACCTCAAGCGATTTACATGCATCCAAACCACCAAGGTAATCCACTGAATTGGATCGCGGAAATATGTAAGCAGTAAATTATTAGGTAGGCAATCCACCTGCGATGGATTGCGGACCACATGAGGTGCGTAAGACCTATGCCAAAGATTTGTTTTTTTTTTTATAAATGTATAGCTGAACCGGATAATAAGTGTTTTAACGGGTAAAGCGTTAATTTTTTTTACATTTTTGTTATTTTTTTCAACACCTAATTAATTTTTCCACACTAAAACCTTCCCCTAGTCTAGACCTATTTAAAAGTGAAAACCGAACTAAAATCCGTTGTTTACTTTTTGAGATTTTTGCGACCAAACAAACAAACGCTGTCTCTTTATATAACAGTAAGATAACTCGGTTAACAAAACTAAGATTGTGGCTTGGCGTGGCGCGTTGGTTGCTACCAGTTACGTTCCGTGACCCTAGTAAGCAACGTCCGCAACTATACTAGCTCCCGGATGGGTGACCCTCCGAGTGTTGTAGTGGTTAAAACCTTGCCACACATACACACAAGTGTTAAACCTACTGTATCCTCCCTAACAATAGTTCCACAGGCTAATGACCTAAGTTGTCAAAGCCGTTAACCCTAATAAAAAAAAAAAAACTTAGATTAGCCACGCCTACAATAATCCTTGAGTTTAGACCTATTCATTAGTGAAAACTAAAAGCTAAGTAAAAAGCGGAAAAAAAATGAAAAAAAAATTGCAACCGTTACCGTGAATCGAACTTGAGACCATGTCTTTAAGAGATTTAAAATCCATCCTTGATTAATATTGTGCAAGTAAGAGGCGATAACTCCGGAACCACTTATCGCACAGCATACAAACTTAGATAGTAGCCGATTCTCAGACCTACTGAATATGCATATAAAATTTCATAAAAATCGGTCAAACCGTTTGGGAGGAGTATTTTAACTAACATTGTGACACGAGAATTGTATATATAAGATTATGTGTCTTCAATACTACACGTGTAGTATGTTTTTATTGTTCAAAATAATTTACAAAAATATTTCTATGTTATGCATCATAAAATAAAATATACTAAATCAATTATAAATATATTTTTGTAAAACAATATAATATGTAATTAAATCATCAATGAGTCTAATAAAATTAAATAACAATTGTATTTTTCGTATACAGCACATGAACATATTTCTAACCCCCAACAGCGTGGGTCACATTGAACATATTTTGAACGTACTATAAACGCCTAGTGTAACCATATGGTTGCACTCAGGTTTATACACAATTGTATGAAAGACAATAATTGCCAATGTTCAAATAATATATTCAACGTCTTATTATACTAGTATTGAGCACGACTGTATAAAAGTATTACGAAAAAATAATAGGTTCATATAAATATTCTACTTACGCTAAAGGTATATCCATTATTTTGGTTCGCGGAATATCGACAATTATTGTAGGCGTGTTCAGAATGAAATGAACATCACAAAATACCGAAAAATAATTACACGGGTTTGTTCGAGTAATAAACAATTGTGTTTGGGCAGCAGGTCCGAATTAGAATGTCACGGTTTCTTGCTACGCCAATATTGGTGAGGATGGGTTTAAGATGAAGAAAGGTGACGACAAAGAAGATTATGCTGACAGAAACATTAAATATTTGACTTTTCTTTAATTAAATACCTTAACTATTAACACGTAATGGCAGGGGGGAGCTTAACCTAGTGTAAGTGACAAGGACAATTGTTGCCACTATGTATAACTATATATCTATTTGTTATTATTTTACATAAAACGGGTACATTACGTGGCCCTGGATCGTGACGGAGATTGAATGCGTTGATGTTGGTGATGAGGACAAGCCGTTCTCCCGGCGTGGATGACGGCGGAAAAACAATAGACACTCGCGTCGTATATTCGTCACCACATACGAAGACGGTGGACGACACGGTGAAAACTATTATAATAATAATTTATTATTATTATTATACGACGACGCACCAACAATAGACCTGATTACGGGCGCATGTATTGGCGGATATATGAATGCGACCGCTTACGAATGGTTTTGAGGAATGCCCTACACGATACCCTTGATTGGGGGTGCAGCAAAAAACTGTGTTACCGAGAGGTACGCACGCACTGACGTTTTGACCGCAGAACTGGACGCACGTACACTTTGACGATACCGGTAAAGACCACGGCTGGTGGCAGACTAAAATACGACGACGACGGTAATTTGCATATCACCGACCGTAATAGGCCGATAACAAGGATTGCATAACCGCCGCCGACCGTTTGTGTCTCATTAGCCACGACGGCGACAACGCGACCTTTGAGACGGCCGGACACTCGTACGCGCGTCCATCTATTTTAGATGTGGCGGCAACATACTCCCGGCTTGAAAGACGCAGGCTCGAGCGACTTTCAATTTTCTGTAGAATGGTGTACTTTTCACGGGCCACGTACTATAATGCGAGGGGGGTAACATTTTTTTTTTTTTAAATACACAACATGATAGAACATTAAGACAAATAAAATAATAAAAAATAAAAAAAAAATAAAAAACACAAGGAACGATATGAAGGAGGAAGAATAATCTAGAAATTACGGATCATCAGTCGTAGGTAGCACGACAAGTTTTACAACTGGTCTTTTGAACGTCCCATCGGCAGTGCGCACCGTGACTACTCGGACCACGCCATCATCACCAGGATGGATGAGTTCTACTCGGCCGAGTTTCCAGGCAGTTGGAGGCATGTTTGGACATCGGAGGATGACTAGGTCCCCGACGCCAATGTTGAGCTGCGGTCGGATCCACTTGGCTCGGTTCTGTAGACTAGCCAAGTATTCTGATGCCCACCTGGTCCAAAATGATTGATGGAACAAGGTTAAAAGTTGCCAGCGGTGCAGACGGTTCGTTGGAGTAGTTGTCAAGTCCGGCTCAGCAATTGTGACGAGGGGACCGCCCACCAAAAAGTGACCTGGTGTCAGGGGTTTCAGATCATGTGGGCTGGACGATTGTGGTGTGATGGGTCTCGAGTTTAGTATGGCTTCTATACGGCTGACTAATGTGGCCATCTCTTCGAACGTCAACATTTGGGTTCCGATCACGCGTTTCAAGTGGTATTTGCAAGACTTCACAGCGGCTTCCCACAGCCCTCTGAAGTGCGGTGAGGCTGGTGGGTTGAAGTGCCACTGGCAGGCGATGGCTCCGGAGTACAATTCCTGCGCCGCGGGTTCGGAAAACAAACGCTGGAGATCACGATTTGCTCCCTTGAAATTCGTACCACAATCCGAATATATGTCTGATGGGAGTCCCCGTCGCGACACGAATCGATGTAATGCAGCAATGAACGCGTCGGTGGTCAGGTCTGACACAACCTCGATGTGAACCGCTTTGATTACCATACAAACGAACAAGGCTAGATACCCTTTAACGGATCGTGCTTGTTTCCGCTTCCCTTCCTTGATCAGAAACGGCCCCGCATAGTCCACCCCCACGTGAGCGAATGGCCGAGATGGGCGCACTCTGGCGGATGGCAAGTCTGCCATCATTGGTGTGGGAGCGGTTGCTTTATGACGAGTGCAGCTAATACATTTAAATGTTATGCGACGGATAGCGGCTCTAGCTGACATTATCCAATATCGTTGAGCAAGTAAGGATGATATAAGCTGTGGGCCGGCATGAAGATATTGCAAATGATAGTGTCGGATTAATAGCGTAGACAATGAACACACTTTCGGTAATAAGATAGTATTTTTGTCGTCATCGTGTAGTACGGAGTGCCGCAAGGTCCACCCAAGCGAAATATTCCTTCTGAGTCAATATATGGAGACAATCTAGTGAGTGATATTGAAGGAGCTTCGGGAGATACTGACGTGAGTGATTTACGAAGCGCCGAGAATTGTTGATACTGGGTCAACCGTACGACCAGAAACAATGGACGTTCAAGTTCGGTTTGTCGAAGATATCCGAGTTCTGACGGTCGTATTCGTGCTCGATTAATGAACCGGTGCATATATGAAATTACACTCTGAAGCCTTGTCAATGAGGAAAACCGGTTGAACCACTCGGGGTCATCTGCCTTGGCGCCAAGTATCACTGCACTCAATACATGGCTTGCCTGTTCTGGTACCTTATGAGGTGCCAAGGGTTGGAAAGTGGCGGATGACCATTCATCATTGGGCTCGTACAACCATGACGGCCCATCCCAATACAGACTGTGCCCCAACGCATCTTTGGGGAACATTCCGCGGGATACGCAATCAGCGGGATTTTGAGAAGTAACTACGTGATGCCATTCACAAGTTGGAATCAGTTCCTTGATCTTGTTGAGTCGATTGGTGACGAATATTTTATATTGTATCTGTACGCTTGTCAACCATGATAGCACGACGGTGGAATCCGTCCACGCGTGAATCGACGACAAGGTTACCACGGACGCTAAGGTCCCTTGTACGTGCTGGAGCACTTGTGCTAACAGCAATGCACCACACAACTCTAGCCTTGGGACGGATAAGAGTTCATCGGCTCTACCTGACTTTAATGGCGCTACTTTAGATTTGGCGGTAATCAGGTGTATGGTGGGTGACGCGTTGACGTATACTAGTCGAAGGTATACGACCGCGGCGTAGCCCTTCAGTGAAGCGTCGCAGAACCCAATCAATTGCGCGTGGCTGCTTGATTGAATAGGGATATAACGTGCAATCCGGATACTTGAGACGACGGGTAATCCGAATGCTGGCCGTCCCCAGGACACTTAAGTTTGTGCGGCTGGCTGTTCCTATGTTGACCGTGGCTACATCTTGACATGTCGACGTGTCCTCCGAAGTGGAACTGGTGGAGCTGGGTAGATTCGAGGACCCTTTTGTTTTATGTGTGTCCAAATGAAGCAACGAATGATGTTTCGCGGAGCAATCACGGCATGAATACTTTGATGAACATTTTGACGTATCATGTACTGCACTTATGCAATTTCTGCACAAACGATGTGTCTGTATAGTTTTGAGACGTGCCGGCACCTGTTGTTGCAGAAATTTGTCACACCGATACAAAGGGTGTTGGCCATGGCAAACTAAACACGGTTTGTAGGACTCTGAAACATTGGCTACTAAGGAAGCCTTGGCGAACGAGGATCCTCCTTTTGTGTAGGATGTAGGTTTATTCTTGACTGATGCTCCCCGATTGGATGAAACTGAACTATTTTGGAGAACTTGACATCGAGTCTGTACAAACGACAATAACTCATCAATAACTGGTATTGTCCGATTGTCACGTTGGGATTCAAATAAATATTTTGTACTAGAGTCCAATACACGAGACGCGAGGTAAAATAACAAGAAGCCCTCCTTGTCCGGAGCGTCAAAGCTTCGGAGAGCTGCTATATTCTCCTGAAACGTGTCCAAAAACTGATTCAAATCGTCCAACGACGATGAACGTAAAGCGGAGAAGCTAAACAATTTATCCAAATGCGAGTTCATTATGAGACGTGGGTTGTCAAATCTATCAAGAAGGGCCTTCCATGCGACAGCATAGTTTGACTCTGACAACGACAGGGACCGCACGACGGCACCAGCGCTACCACTGACGGCTGACAACAAATGGTGAAATTTTTCGATAGCCTTTATTTTTGAATTATTGTGTACTAATGTTTTATACATATCACGAAAAGCGACCCATTGTAAAAAGTCACCATCGAAATGAGGAAGTTCTATTTTCGGTAATAGAACATGCGAACACTCTTGGGTATTAACGGTGACCGGAGGTACCGCCAACGGGACACCCTCGCCGATTTCTTCAGCGACTGCCAAGATATTATAATATTGTTCCGACATCGCACTGTCGATCGGTACATGTGTAATGTGGTATTCACTTGTGCGTTGCAACTGAACCAATATATCTAGAATAGAGTCCTGTTCAGATTTGAATTGTGCAAGAAGTGCATCAATGTCGCGTTTTCGAGCGCGGAATAACGGAAGAATGGTAGCTGCGTTATGAACGACATTTTTTGAAAGATCATGCAACAAACTCATTTGTACGACGATAGCATCACGTTTCGCGATATTACGTACTAGAAGGCGTTCTGCACGTTCGGTTTCTGCCGGACTGAGAGGCATAGTTAGCTAATATTTTGACAAATATGGTGGAACAAAATGTCTGAACAATATAACTAGCGATTGGTGAAAAAACAAAAGTGGACTGTATAGTATTTTTTTTCAGCTCGTATCCGGCCCGTAGGACCAAATGTTTGGGCAGCAGGTCCGAATTAGAATGTCACGGTTTCTTGCTACGCCAATATTGGTGAGGATGGGTTTAAGATGAAGAAAGGTGACGACAAAGAAGATTATGCTGACAGAAACATTAAATATTTGACTTTTCTTTAATTAAATACCTTAACTATTAACACGTAATGGCAGGGGGGAGCTTAACCTAGTGTAAGTGACAAGGACAATTGTTGCCACTATGTATAACTACATATCTATTTGTTATTATTTTACATAAAACGGGTACATTACGTGGCCCTGGATCGTGACGGAGATTGAATGCGTTGATGTTGGTGATGAGGACAAGCCGTTCTCCCGGCGTGGATGACGGCGGAAAAACAATAGACACTCGCGTCGTATATTCGTCACCACATACGAAGACGGTGGACGACACGGTGAAAACTATTATAATAATAATAATAATAATTTATTATTATTATTATACGACAACGCACCAACAATAGACCTGATTACGGGCGCATGTATTGGCGGATATATGAATGCGACCGCTTACGAATGGTTTTGAGGAATGCCCTACACGATACCCTTGATTGGGGGTGCAGCAAAAAACTGTGTTACCGAGAGGTACGCACGCACTGACGTTTTGACCGCAGAACTGGACGCACGTACACTTTGACGATACCGGTAAAGACCACGGCTGGTGGCAGACTAAAATACGACGACGACGGTAATTTGCATATCACCGACCGTAATAGGCCGATAACAAGGATTGCATAACCACCGCCGACCGTTTGTGTCTCATTAGCCACGACGGCGACAACGCGACCTTTGAGACGGCCGGACACTCGTACGCGCGTCCATCTATTTTAGATGTGGCGGCAACAAATTGATACTTGTGTATTTCGACTAAAAATAACTTTGTAGATAAGGAATACGGGCGTTGGGAGAACACATGTTTACTGTAACCATATGGTTACGCAAGGCGCTGAAGGGTTAAAATAAATTTAAAATTTATGTATTAGACATAGTCATTGTATTTTTTTTGAGAGAAAATTTCTTAAAAAAAGGCACTGCCTGTGCTACTGAGTAATTAATATTATTAGCTTTGTTACTCATGTGATTATCAATTTTAACTCTTTGAGATCTTCCATTCAAGTATCAGCTAAATAATTTATGAGCATTACCTCGAATACCACAAAAGTACAATAATTTATTTAATAAAATATTATGGTCAACAAAATTGAATATTTACAATATATCTACTAATAGCAGGCCCATAGCCAGACCAAATCTTCATGTGAGGTACACCAAATTTTAGGTTTGGGGCAATAAAATGCATACCTACCTAGTTCCATTGTTGAGCAGTATCTAGATAAATAAGATATTAGGTATCTGATTGTCATCTAAGATAAATTTTATTCCTATCTAGATAAATAAATTATTTCAAGTTTTTTTTATTTTTGACTGATTTGTTGGTAGTTGAGTACTTATAATTTTTAATTTTATTAAACAGTTTTAGTAAGCCTATTATTAATCAAACAAAAATTGGATGGAGTAATTTGACTGGTGAAGTATGAGGGTAATTTGTTTAATGCGAAGCACAAGGGGAGAAAGGTGGGAATTAAGGGGGGTGGATTTGAGGGCAAGTAGGCAAGACATAGAGTCGGAGGCTATTAGGTAATTGTTAGGATCAAGGTTAGAGATGAATGTTAGTGCTTTTATGATGGCGTAACACTCTGCAGAGAAGGAAGAAGACGAAGCGGGTAAATTGTTTGTGAAAGACATGTGCAGCTCAGGGATATAAAATGCAAAACCTGTAGAGAGGGGAGAGACTGATCCGTCGGTATAAACCATAATGTGGTTACAAAAATTCTGAAAATATTTTGTTTATCATAGAGTGAGACATGAATTGTAGATCATTAGAAGATAGTGAGAGAAATTGTTTTCTGTCAGAACAGATGGTGAGTATAATAAGGATTCGTATGATTGTTCATAAAGCGGTAGCTTGGTTGATTTCATAATAAATTGGTGAAAGTTAGAGAGAGAGTTCGCTGAAATTGCAAGGATGGGAATTGATTTGGGAACGTATCGAATAACGAAGGAATAACGAATAAAACATCAAAAATAGGATGATTTGAATGAGCAAGTTGCTTTGGCATAAATTTGTTGGCTAACCATCGGCATCTAATGTTGAAGGGAGCACAGTTTGATTCTACTTCGATAACCGGACAGGGAGTATATCTTAGGTAACCCATAATGTTTCTGAGATAAGAAATTTGTAGTTTGTTTATTTTATTCCAATTAGAGAATGATGCTGAGCCGAAGAGAAAACAGCGTATGAAGATACGGTAAACCATTAGTAAGCTAGAGGGGCGGGAACCTTACCAGGTATTGGTCACTGTCCTGAGGAAATTGGACAATCGGGAAACGGTGGCTGTGAGCGATGTTATATGTGGAACACCTGAAGACTTAATATCCAGTATAGGGAGTAGCAGTACTCAAATATTAGGTGAAAATCAATTGCATGATGTTTCTTTTACATCGGTATCCACAATTAACTCACAGTCAACTGAAGTTCAATATGCTGCAAGTACAGGCTTTTCTAAAATATCAATTAAACGTAAACTATTAAAAGGAGATTGTGACTTTATTCTTGTACCACACATTGGGAAAAGTGATGTATGGAAAAAAATCAAGACTATTATGCATTTTATTCCTAATCCGGACGACCCAGACCCCCCCTGAACAAAGTTCCACTGATTATGTCGCATGTGTCTCATGTATGGAACTATATAGGAAAAATACTAGTACTGCTACCCTTGGTAGACACAAGTGTAGAATGACATCGTCTCAAAATACTATTGAGACTTATGGTGTATTTAAAAATAAGAAGCGACTGCTAACACATGTAAAAAATGAGACAAGAATAAATGTGTGAATTACTGTAGTCTGGATATTCAACCCATGTCAGCCATCAAAGGTCTAGGTTTTTGTGAAATTGGTCAATTTTTTTTGGATACTGGAGCCAAATATGGATTTACAGATCTGAATGATATCTTACCCCACCCAACTATTGTATCCATACATATTACAAGTATAGACACCAAGATAAGAAAAGTATTTTATAAAGAGGTTTAGAGTTTAATTAATAATAAATACTGCGCTTCCACTTGTGACATGTGGACGAACAATCCCACACAGCAAATGGAATATATTAATATTTTAAACACCTTTAGTTTTAATGTTCTTTTAAATATTATAGGTATCATAATTTAAACACGTTTACTTTTAATCTTCTTTTAAATATTATAGGTATCATATTTTGAACACGATTATTTTTAGTGTTCTTTTAAATATTAAAGACATCATCTTATTTCCAATATACGTATATGAATTTAATACTATTTCGCAAACATTGTGAATGAAAATAGCCATTTTTATTCATAAAAAAATATTTTTAATAACATTTTTATTTATATATGAAAACATGATGCTATATACAGTGGCGGCTCGTGCTATGGAGCACAGGAGCACGTGCACCACCTATATATTTTAAGAATACTAAATTGCTCTACAGTAATAATTGTAATTTGTATTACATAATATTTATGAAAGTGATTAATATTTATTGACAATAATGAAAATTAGTTTGTTGACTAATTAGTTACTTATTTAACATTAGGGAAGTACTATAATAGGTGATAATTGGTAAGTGATAGGTCGTAGGTGTTGTGGACTATAGTGCAACTGTACAAGTTACGATGATAATGACGCCGAATGCCGATTAACGTGGATTGAGCACAGTGCAAATGTGATCGGTTCGCGCATGCGCATATGCATTTTCATCCCTACTACTCGCGTAAAAATGATGTATCCGTCATGGTATCTTGTTCACAGACAAGGTTGTGCTCACAGCAGCGGCGGCGTCGGATGATGGGTGGCGGTCGTTTCCCAGACGTTCCGCTATCGCGTACTTTAGTAATACGTCTTATAATTAGAAATTTAGAACTATGTGTTTTATTTCAACTTTATGTTTTATGAAAGAATAATGCTTATAAATATATTAATAAAGTTCAGTTTTTCTAATGTATCTAATTTATTATTAATTATTACTATATATAAAGTATTAAACATAGGTATTTTACTATTTTATATATGTGCACCACCAACTATTTTACCCACGAGCCGCCACTGGCTATATAGATAATAATATACATAATATATATTATATTATTGGACCATATATTATTATATAAATACAGCACCGCGCCAGCGGTATATTATAATATTATATATACTTCTTCATGACTAGTATACTCTGTTCAGGTCAAGAGTGCCCAGTCGCCCGGACGAAAACTAGTACTGTTCGCGCATGGATCTTGCTACGGGCCACGGGGAGCGCTGTGGTGTACAATGCCGACCAATCACAGGCTGTCTGATATCGCCTAGGGGGTCTAACAGTTTTCGGCGGCTCAGTGTGCATGCGCGAGTTTGGGCACTCTTAACCTTAACAGAGTATAGGTGCGTAGTATTATTTGTATTTATTATAGGGTAGCGCGGTTATTATTATTACATATATAGAATCTACATCGCCGCGTGTTCAAGTGCCTCATCTATTATCTATGTAATATAATATCGCGGCTGTAATAAGTGGTTATACATTGCATATTGAAAAATATGTATAGAGTAATTAAAATATTTAGTTATTTTAGCTTTTGTTCTTTATTTAAAACGATATTGAGGCAATGGACGTATCAATAATAATAATCACGTTTTTAGACTGTTGAATAGAATTCAAGCGTTACTACCATATTTATTCATGACACGCACACGATTGACATCTTGTCTCGTTCGCGCTCATATTATATTTATTACTGTTAGCGAGGTATTGTAAGTTGGCACGAAGCTGAACCCCCTTTGTCAGGATTTATTAAATAACAAAATAAAAATAAAAGTTTTAATGTTGAGCGAAACGGTATATTATAACCAAAGTACTTAACATAGACAACACTAGGAAATAATTAAAACAACAAAAAGAATTGAACAACGGCTGGACGCACGAAGCGGTACCTAGCCGTTGAGGGTGCTCGAAAACAACTGACTAATTACACAACTGATGCCCTAGCCGCCCTGACTGGACATCAGCGTTACCAACATAAGCTAACATTACCAATTGGCAATTATCATTAACCACGAGGTAATACTTTTGATTTGTTGTCATCTTTTGAATTTAATGTTATATAGTGTAAACTTTTATTTAAAATTATACTTTGTGACTGGAGTGGTTGATTGCAGCGGCCAGCGGAGTACTAGCCTGGTTGTTGCCTGTTGGGCGAGTAAAATTGTAAGTATATATACTTTTATTTTATTTATATAATGTTATAAATTTATAATATAATATATTTGCAACGAGTCACGTGTGAAGTATGGCAATGGTGCAACTGACTAAATCGAATATCGCATTATTGCGATGATCCAACAACTCCACTTAGTCGTATTTCCCTTTCTTTTAGTGTCGGGATTCCCTCGTTTACCGTAATATATATTATATTATTATTATTATTATGAACACGCATAATATAATATACATTTGTAGGTATACATTATATTTGGGTATAGTACAACTATCTTGATAATTATACTACATTATTATTATTTCATATGCAGTTTTAACGTCTTATTCTTAAAAAGCGCTTTAAAAATTAATTTAAGAACCATATTAGCTATATCATTCAACTTAGCAAATATTGAAAAAGAAATTAATAATCTGTAATGAACCGTAAACAATAAACACAATCAATATAAACATATGGGCGTCCGGGAATTGGGCCACATTTTTGGTACCCATTTGTATATTATTTGAAATTATATACATTTTGGTTGGACATGCATGTTTTCTTGGCACATCGTCAACGAGTTTTGCCACATTGACTCTCATGAGCAAAAGAAAATTTATAATTATTAAAAATTAATAATTTTTTTCCTCTTTCGGACATTAAACTTCCATTGTACCTACTTTATATTACGAACCACGCGAGTACTACTAGATGTCGATCGTATAGTTTGCTAATCAACTAAACGATCACAATTTACAATGTTTCATAATCTTTGCACACTATACGCGTATGACTATTTTTATCCATTTCATTAGATGACAATCGATAATTCTATATCATAAGATATTGGATAATTTATTACCTTTTGATAAGGCATACGCAGTCGCTTCGAGTAAAGTTTCGTGTGCGCTGCAGTATTAGGAATTGTATTGATTTATATAAAAATATGTATACGGGCAACATAGACAAAACGCATTTACGCAGAATAATTTTTTCTATGATTTTAAGTAATCTTAGAGTAAACAAATAGTGCGCTGACATCCTCTTAAATATTATTTTATTACAATTTAAAATATAATAGTGGCCCAATTACCGGGCCTACCTGTAATAAATATACAATTTTGGTGGCTCAATTACCGTATACCTATGGAAAAAAAGGTGAATTGTGGCCCAATTCCCGGACGCCCAAACATATATTATAAACTAGCTGATCCCGCGCACTTCATTGCGCATAAAAAAAAATGAATACCTAATGCAAACTATTATGCAAGCAGTGAATTATCAGGTAAGCGATCCACCTGCGGTGGATTGCGGACCCCATGATTTGCTTGAGTGAAATCAGATTTAAGTAGGTGCCTACGTGAAAAACACTTCGACGTGGCCTAAAATTTAGGTTAGAATTATAATTAATAGATAGATGGCGCCACTGGCAAGGCATAGAATATTCAAATTTTCCAATTTTCTACACAATTTTCATGATTTTTCTGTACATAAAAACCTTCTCCTGGCAATTATGAACTAATGAAAACAAATTTGAGCCAAATCGGCCGAGCCGTTCTCAATCGATGAATTGTTATACATTTTTGACTCCATTTTTATATATTAATATTTATATTTTTATCTGCTTGAGGGCACCACTGGCGTAACTAAGTTTTTGTCTCTAAATATTCTGGACACAAGAGTTAGGTCCATAATTCATGCTATAAACCCGCTCCCCGACATTCTCTATCATTTAAAAAAAAATCAAATTAATCGGCCCAGCCGTTCTCAACTGATGCAATGTTATACATTTTTGTCTCCATTTTTATATATATATAGATTATTAGCATACCATATTAAAACAATTTCATTGCATTTACTTTAAAGGAATGAGTATAATATTATTTTACCTAATATATACATATATATTTAATAAGAATACATATAATATAGGTACCTATATAAATATTTATTTTCTAACTATTGTCACTATTATTTTGGAAAGTGGTCTTGGTTTTTTTTTTATTACTGATGTTTTACTCTTTTTTTTAAATTTATTCAATAATTATATTAGTTTTGCCCCATTTTAATCAATTTTGAATAGAGAACATTTGTTCAAAATTTAAATATAGATCTGTGCCAAGTTAAAAATTTTTTTTAAGTAAATACACTTTATATTCTGTTAAACTAATAACCTAAATCATATTTCTGTAGGATTCATTTTAAATTTAAATTTTCTTATTATGAAGAATTTGTTAAATAAAATTGGCGTTGCCCAAAATTTATTATTGTTAAAATAGCTGAAGATTTCAATCATACTTAAAAATAGTGTGTGCAAATTTGTACATTTATTTTTATGATCTAATACATTGATACGGCACAATCGACCACACATAATACGGCCGCTCTCACGGCTAATAAATCACTCTTTATGACGATATAATGCAACATACACAAATAGCGTACAATAAATACAAATGAGGCAAATGTCTAAAAGTATTGTCGAAGAGAATGACGAGTGAAAATAACATCAATGATGCCTAACAGGTTATAGGATCGATGTCATATTCACTCGTCAAAACAAAGCCCCCCGCCAATAAGGACAGCGCCCGTAGCGGACAACGGGTGCATTTTACCAGTTGGTCATCAGTACTCCTTCAATCTTCAAGACATCAAGACATCAGCACAACCAACACACTCTGCTGTCGGGGTGCGCCCCGTATACGCTTCCTCGCAGTGCCCCCTGGTAACAATTGATAAAATTTTATTTTGTCAATTGGCTAAAGTATACGGACCCTTGGTTGACGGACTGTGCTCCTAGCATCTCCCGCCTACTATGCAAGCGAACAAACGGCATACTAGTCAAAAAAGCCCTTCTAAGGGCTTCTTAACGAAGGATTTAATCCGAATAATGCAGTTGAATGTGGAGGGCCTTAGTAAAGCTAAAGCTGATGTCTTATGTAGAATCTTAGACGATGAAAAGATACACATTCTTGCTATCCAGGAAACACATACATGTGACCAAGACCAACTTATGAAAAGAGGAACAATCTCAGGGTATTCTATCGCTGGCGCAACTTACCATAGTAAAGTTGGAATCACATTAAATCCTCAGACGATAATAACATATTTTCCATAGTAACCCAGATAGGGAACCTCTATGTAAATAATATTTACAAGCCTCCGGCAACTGATTGGCCCACTCCTGCTCTTAGTACGATCAAATATCAAGCAATATATATTGACGACTTTAACAGTCATCATACAAGCTGGGGATATAGAGTTAATAACACCTGCGGAGACAATCTAGTAGCGTGGAGCGAAGCTGAAGGAGTAAAGTTAGTCCACGACGCGAAACAAAAAGGTTAGGCCTTTCCACTCTGCAAGATGGAACAGAGCGTATAATCCAGACTTGTGCTTTATATCAACGGAAAGAAATGGAGCTTCCCTACCAACCCAGAGAAGAGTCTTGGGAGACTTTCCAAATAGCCAACACAGGCCAGTAGTCATAGAGGTAGGATACCAAATCCAAACAATTAAGTCTATTCCTAAGCCAAGATGGAATTTCCGAAAAGCTGACTGGATCTCCTTTACAAAAAATATAGATAATAGTATAAGATGGATTCCACCAAGTAGTGGAAATTATAGTCGCTTCTCAAAACTTGTCATAAACTCTGCAAAGAAAACCATACCACGAGGATTTAGGAAAGAGTACATCCCTGGTTGGAATCAGGAATGTGAGACATTGTACACTTCTTTTAAACAATCCGTTAATAGTTATGATGCAAAGAAAACGCTTGAGGCTTTGGATAAACAGCGCCGAGACGGATGGATAAAGATGGTTGAAAACACAGATTTCAAACATTCCAGTCGTAGAGCATGGCGCCTTCTTCGCAGACTCGGATCTGATGGATCCTCAAAATCTAACCTCCCATAGATTAATCCCTAACCGTATAACTGAAATGTCTAGAGCTCCATCACACAGACAATTTACTATGGATATTAAGAAAAAACTCTTTATTCTCAAAAAAGAGGCTGTCACACGAGACACGATATCTGCTCCATTTTCACTAGATGAGATCAACATGGCTATATCTAAACTTAAGACCGGGAAATCTGCCGGTGTTGATGAGATTTTCCCGGAGTTTTACAAACACTTTGGACCATGCACTAGAGCTTGGCTAGACTCCGTTTTTAACAACATTTTGGAGAATGGAAATATTCCCCCAATATTTAAAAAAGCCAAAATAATAGCAGCCTGCAAGCCGGGGAAACCAAAAGACCTCTCTCAGAGTTATCGTGCAATTGCACTTCTGAGTATTAGCTACAAACTGTTTGAAAGGCTGATTCTTAATCGGACCAGCCCTACTATTGATCGGGTTGTTCCTGCCGAACAGGCTGGATTCAGACCGAATCGAAGTTGTACTGACCAGATAGCGGCCTTAACTTCGTTTGCGGAAAACGGTTTCCAGAGGAATATGAAAACAACAGCTGTTTTGGTTGATTTATCAGCTGCCTACGATACTGTTTGGCGAACAGGCCTATTGACAAAAATACTCCAACCGTTCCCATGCCTCACACTATATAAACTATTGAATAACATGTTATGCAATCGCATGTTTTCAGTTCATTTAGGAGAGTTGCAAAGTGAAGTACATCGCCTAAACAACGGCTTACCACAAGGTTATGTCCTTGCCCCGATATTATTCAACCTCTATACATCTGATCTGCCAGCTACAAATTCCCGTAAGTTCATCTATGCTGACTAACCTAACCTAAGTTACCGAGGAAATATTAACAAATGACCTAAAACTAATATCAGATTACCTACATAAATGGCGACTTATACCGAACACAGATAAAACCGTAGTGACTACATTCCACTTAAACAATCGATTGTCAAAATACTAGCCCCAAATTAAATTTGGTGGAAAAAGTCTTGAATACGATCCGACACCGAAATATCTAGGAGTGACGCTTGACAGACAGTTAACTTATAAATATCACATCGAAAATACTGCTGCTAAACTTAAAACTCGAAACAACATTATTCATAAACTAGCTGGCTCATCTTGGGGGGCAGCTATGCCCACCCTAAGAACGTCGGCCTTGGCGCTAGTCTACTCTGCCGCTGAATATGCCTCCCCAGTATGGTTAAATAGTTCGCACTGTAGCAAGATCGATGTTCAACTTAATCACTCAATGCGTATTATCTCTGGTACTGTCAAATCGACTCCGATAGAATGGCTCCCAGTCCTCTGCAATATTCTACCACCACACATCTGGCGTAAAAAGGCTGCATGCAGAGAATGGTCAAAATACTTATCTAATACATCCCTTCCATTAAATCAAGACACGTCAAACCGGAATCTTAGGCTAAAATTTAGAAAACCTGCTTATCTAACTACAACCAGACTCATTGATAACCTGTATGACGGTATGGACGAATGGAGACTAGAATGGCAGAATTCTACCATAGACAAGTATAGCCTAATTAGAAGCCTGGATAGTCCAGTTCCTGGTCAACAACTAGCCCGTCACGAGTGGGTAACACTTAATCGCCTACGTACAGGACATGGTCGCTCCGGAGAGATGCTACATAAATGGAAAATGAGAGATAGTCCGGGCTGTGACTGCGACCACCCATTACAGTCCATCTCCCATATTATAAGTGATTGTCCTCTCCGCACATTTAACGGGACAGTGGAAGAACTCCACTATGCAACTGACAACGCGGTCAAATGGATAAGGACACTTGACATCCAACTTTAGACAACTATCAAATAATTGACAACATGGAAAAGTTACCCACAGCCTTAATTTTTTTAAGTTTAATATTGTTTTATCGTTTCGTGAATTATTTATATATCTTTATCTGTATCTAGTTTGTAATGCTTGCATATTATTACCATACGATAATAATAATACTCTGCTGTCTACTGAAGAAGAGAAGGAAAATTACCGACACCGAGGAGAACATTGCATCCACCGAAACCGATCGCCACTCGTGAAAACTATCCAAAGCACGTATAGTTTGATCAAGACCACCGGACGGTGATACAGCCAGCCGCCGACACCAACCGCATAGTACTAAAACAGCCACGTTCTAAAATTAAAAAAGTACGATGTAAATGAAAGATTTAATAGAATAGTAATGGTCATTGGTCACTTATATTTATTAAGTATTTACATATAAATTAAATATTTACCATCATCTAATGTATTATTTGTCAAACTTGCTATTTCCAAAATAATATTTTTCTCGGCATCAGAAGCATTTTCCTCAACTGCAAAAGCAGCTTTTTTGCATCTCGGGTCTAAAAGAGTGGCACGAGAAAAATATGGAGTTAGGGAATTTCAAACCCTTCAAAACGCCTATTTACTTGCAACATTAAATTTGATTTTATAAATCTTCCAAGAGATGTTTTTGGAGTTTTAGTATTTAATGAAGTTTGCAATCTTAAATATAAAATAATGAATACGGTATAAATTAATTCTAATTTTTAAAGTAAAACATTAATTACTTCGTAACAATGGTACAACTTTTGATATAGTAGGATATTGTTCAGCAGATCTCTACTCTATTGTTAAACTATTAAATGGTCGCAATAGCGGTACTATATCTTCAATAATGACCCATTCTTCAGGTGTAAGGTTTGAAGGAGCCTCTTTAACTGATATCATTGTTACTGTGAGGGGCTCTTTTAATTTCACTAATCTTTCCAACATTATTAGTGTGCTGTTCCATCTTGTACGGACATCTTGTTTGAGTTTCAAGAGTTGTGTGAATCCTAGTTGCCTTTGTTTTTCCCCCAAAATCCTATTTCCCACTTCACTTCGTTTAAAAAAACCTACAATAATACGGCATTTCATTAAAATTAATTTAATTTTCCCCGAATCATGGAGTTCATTTGATTCATCTCCAACTGAATCGTCTTCGGTGAGGTATAAGGCTTGTTGAACTACAAGATTAAGTTTATGAGCAGTACAGGGAATGTGTTGTATGTTCATTAATATTATAGCCGACTTGATGTTAGCCCCACTATCAGAGACAATTTCTGTAACTTTATTTAAAATTCCCCAACTATTTAACTCACTGGTCATTATTTCTGCCAAATGAACTCCTGTATGACTGTGATGTAGTTTTTTTGTACAAAGGACAACTATTTTCAGTTGGATTTGTCCTTTTGGTAAAAAATGTGCTGTTACAGTAATAAAAGAATCGGTGTTAATTGATGTCCAAATATCAGTAGTAAGAGCTATAAAACTGGTATCATTTAAAAGAGTCTGAACCTTGTTTCGGACATTTGAATATATACTAGGTATTATAGTTCGACAAGTGCCCTTTTGCTAGGAATTTGATACCTGAAATAAGTTGTAATTTTTTCATATTCGTTTTGTTGTTTTATTTATTAAAATTATTTTTTGTATTTTTTGACTGTATCGTGTGTATAATGTTTAGTAAATAATTTAAATAAAAAAAATGTATGTACATATCTACTTCATGGTTTTTACTAACTATTTAATGTTTTACTTATGAAATGTTTCTTTAATTGTATTACAATTGAAATACAAAATATTTTATTCATTTATATTTACCTAGAGTCCAATAGTTTAACCATATTTCTAAAGCCTCCATTTTCCACAATTGATAAGGGTTGCAAGTCCTCAGCTATCATCCTAACGATCGCTTTATAAAATTCTTTAATTTGCAATTCTGATGGTGCTCCAAATCTAGAATAACACATATTAAGTAATAAATAGTTCAGATGTAAAAATGTAATTATAACATATTATTATAAATACAAATTATCTAGTTATATACATGGAAAGTAGAAAATACTATTGCTTGTTTTATATGTAATAACTAGATCAGTAGTTCTCTACCTTTTTTGATTCATGTCACCTTTAACCACTACAATCAAACACTGCGTCACACTGACATCAAAATAATAAACGATCTTAACTGTATAATTAAAAATTATTCTATTATTAATAACGTTGATATTAATATGAATATAATAATATGATTTTTATAAAATTATATCAAAATTAGGAAAAACTTATCGAGAGATGATATAAAATTATTAAATTTAAATAGTTAATGAAAATATATAATTTTTAGAGCTATACATTTTTTTTGAGCACATTTAACTGCATATATTTAATTTTTCGATGCATTAGTGCATATTTTTAAATGAATATATGATGATTTTTTAGTGCATGAAAGTCCTTGCTCTAGTAATAACTACCATTCAAACCAGTTGAATTAATATTTTTTCTGATTACTAAAATATCAGTTATATGATTTGGCCATTAGGTGCTAATAGTTTTTTCAAAATAAAAATATTTAAAATATGATATTTTTTGTTGTAATATACTTTTACCCTATTTGTATACTTAACCTAAAGTTGTATTTAACTAAACAACATAACTCATGTTTCTGAAACCTTCCAGAGGTTGATGTATCCAAACCAGTAGGAAATGTCCACGCTGTAAACTAAAAAATAAACTCATTTAAGATTTATACTAATAAAATACACATTTATACCATTACTCATAATAAAATGTAGTAACATTAATTGAGTTTTACCTATTTGACAATACAAGTTGTTTTTGTCTCTTTAAAGGTGGCTCAGATTCAGTTGTTGCCGTTGTAGACATTGTAGGCTCATTACAATTGTTGTTTGTAGTAAAATAACTGACAGGTAGGTTGTGCCTACTGCACCACATCCAAAGAAGCAGTTTCGGTTATCACAGGCATCGCCCCGCTAGACCTGCTAGCTAAAGAGAGGAAACAATGGCACGATAAGAAAACAAATAGAGAGCAGGTAGAACCACAAGAAAACATCCTGGACACATGGCAGTACCAATGGGACAACTGCAAAAACGGGAGATGGACTCACGCCCTGATACCAAAAATCGGTCCTTGGATAGACCGCAAACATGGAGAGACAAACTACCACTTAACGCAAGCATTAAGTGGTCACGGGTGTTTCGCCGCAGATCTGAAGAGGTTCGGCAACCTGGAAAAATCAGAATGCTGGTTCTGCGGAGAACCAGTTGACGACGCCGAACATACCATATTTAATTGCGATGCCTGGTACTCAAGAAGAAGAGAAGCAGAAATGAAGCTGGGGATCGACTTAAACACCGGCAACCTCATCCCGACGATGCTTGCCTCAAAGGCAAATTGGGACACTCTATCCGGCATGATAGAAGAAATCATGAGGAAAAAGGAAGCTGAGGAGAGGAGAAGGCAGGCGACCTGAGGACCAGCCACGAACGAGATAAACGAGGGCGGCGGACTCCGGTCGGCCCAAGAAGAAACCGAGGGAGCAGAGATCGCCGACAGACGCATCTGAGGACCGACCATGAACGAGACTACCCAGGGCGGCGGACTCCGGTCGGCCCGAGAAGAAAACGAAGCAGCAAAGATCGACAACAGACACGAAGCAGCAAACAGACAAAAACTAAACATGTAAGATGGAAACTGTGGGATCGCCCCAGTACCACCCACGCAAAGCTGTCAAACAAATTTGTAAGGCGTTTGAGCTGGGAGATTGGCCTAGCTCGACACCAAATAACATGTAAATTGTATTTTTTATTGACCAATAAATGATGGGACATAGGGGTGAAATAACCGGAAGGTTGGTACCACCCTATGTCTCGATTCAAAATGTAAAAAAAAAAAAAGGTAGGTTGGACGAAGTACTTTGTGGTTGGGATCCTCTAGACGTTCCTATAAAATATACAAATTAAATTATAAAGAAATGTCCTACGCTAGTATAATAGTATATTTATATATTTCTTTAAATTAAATTGCACATAATTAACCCGGTTCGTTGATGTTCTCCTGTTCCTGGTTTTGTAGAAGCATATTACCACGGTCTAAAATGCCCATATGTTTTCTTTTTAAATGTTCCATCAAATTCGACGTTCCATTCGACCTTTTGTAAGAACTTTTACATATTCAGCACTGCGCTTCATTTGGATTATTTATATCCTTCTTAAAATATTTCCACACCATAGAGCTATTTTTAAGCCACGACATAATTACTATTATTATTATTATACATTTATACTAATATAGTAATAGTAAACACAAAAAATTGAAAATACCAGGTGAGAAGTGACAACCAAAAATTCCTTGTTAAATATTATTTAATAAATAAAATAATATTCAAATAGTAAATATTAAATAATTCTCATTCGAATAATAGAATAATAATAATAAATAATATAATGAGATAACTGATAAAGTGATAACAAAAGAGTTACTGATAAACAATAGTTATTCAATAATATTCAAACAAATAAATAAGTAAATATTAAATAAATAAATAAATAATTATGCATTCGAATAATAAATAATTATTCGAATAATCGATATCGATTATTCAGATAACTAATTTAGCAAGACTATCGAATAATTCGATAGTTTTTATCAATAACGCCCAGGCGCGTAGCCAGGATTTTCTCATGGGGGGGGGGGTTTGCCAAAATTTGTTAGTAAACTTACCTATATTTATATAAATCGCTAAAAGGTTAGCATTACTCCATGTATGACGAAGCAGACATTTTTTCAC
This sequence comes from Neotoxoptera formosana, assembly GCA_022818045.1. Taxonomy (NCBI): domain Eukaryota; kingdom Metazoa; phylum Arthropoda; class Insecta; order Hemiptera; family Aphididae; genus Neotoxoptera; species Neotoxoptera formosana. Next base: position 45,926,240 of record CM040630.1, on the reverse strand, counting down.
ACGAATGTATAAAATATAAATAACAAATGTAATTCAATATAATATATTTACTAATTTAAGGATTTATAATTTATACTATATACCTTTTAACTAATTAAAGTATAAAGTATGTTAGGTTAGTATGTAAATGATTGCTGGAAAAATAATTTACAAAATACAGACTTAGTTACTAAACCATATTTTTATTGAGTATATTAAGTAGGTACTAGTTTATAATATTCAATTAATTAAAAATTAAATAACAAAGTCTAATTTCTTTTTTGTCTTAGTTATTTGATTTAGAACTTCTTCTGGAGTTACTGTTATTTCTCGGTGAATATTTAATAATGCCAATGCATTTAATCTATTTTTACTCATTGTATTTCTTAAATAAGTCTTCAACCTACGAAGAGTTGAAAAGGACCGTTCAGCTGTACATGTTGTCACTGGCAAAGTTACTAATATTTTAATTAATTTATAAACATTTGGAAATATTAAACTATCACAGACGTCTAAATACTCTAAAATGTTATTAGGTTTATTTATAGTTTTTAAAAAAGAATGCCACATTTTAACTTCTTCATAAACTTGTTTTATGTCTTCCAAATCTTCTTTATAAAACTCAGTGAGTTTTTCAACATCATTTATATTTATTTCATTTTCAAAATTTATAATACATTAAAATCCAGTAAAAATATGTTTATGGTTTACAAACCGGTCTTCAATGCATTGAAGAAATGTATCTAGGAATGGAATAAAAATTGCAATTTTATAATAAGTTTCAGTATCGTTACAAGGAATATTATTTCTATGAACCTGTTTTTTAGACAATCTAGGAGTTTTAATTGTAATATTATATTTTTCTGATAAATTTAAAATCTGATTAAAAATGATCTTGAACTCATTATCTGCATTATCTCTATTTTTTTAAGCTCTGATGATAAATGCGTCGCATAAGTTAAAGCTTCACCTAGGTCAATTTGGGTTTTTTGTAATACTTTACAAAAATAAATACTTATTCCAAAAATTTTGTTTATAATATGCAGACTGGTTAAAAATTGAAAATCTTGTATAGAAATAAGTAAATTTGAGGCTTTTGAAGAAGTTTCTCTGTCACTATCATCAGATAAAATTTCTAATGAACTTATAATAGCAGGGTACAATTCTAAAAATGTTAAAACTGAATCGTGTCGTTGTATCCATCTTGTGTGGCATAATTGTTGAAGTTTTACTTTTTTTGTATCAGTTATTAAAGAAAAAATTTCATTTTTTAAAATATGTAATCGTTTAGGTGTGTTCAAATAGCAATAAACACTTTCAATTGTACCCATAGCATTTCTAATAGGGGGCATGGCACAAGATGTTGATACTACTAAATTAAAACTATGGGCACTACAATGTACATATAAAGCTTGGGGATAATGGTTTTTAATTAATTGTTGAACACCATTAAATTTCCCCGACATACAAGCAGCACCATCATATCCTTGGCCTTTTAAGTATTTTAAATCTATTCCAATTGATTTTAGGGTATCAATTATAACTGAAGATAAATTTGATCCAGTAGTACTAGATAGAGGTACAAATAATAAAAATGATTCAACTATAATATTTTCTTTAATAAATCTAGCTGACAGAGAAAATTGTTCTATACCACTAACATCTGCTGTCTCATCTGCTAAAATTGAGAAGCATTGTGATTTATTAATATCTGATACGATTTTGTTTAATATTATAAGTTGGCAGCTGTTAATAATTTCATTTTGAGTTGTTGGACTTAGGTAATGTGCATTTTTATTAGCTTTAGACCGAATTTCGAATAATTCTTTATTTTGATTTAAAGTATTTCTTAAAATACTTCTAAAATTGCCATCATTTTCTATTGGAAAGTTTAATGCTAAAGGACCACTGTCATTATGACCTCTCATAGCTAATCCCTGTCGTCCACATAATATAATTGTTTCAATAACAGGTATTATAAGTTTTCTATTGAATGAAATTTGGTCTTTTAATGATTGATCTAACAATAAATTTATCGAAGTATTACTTGAAACATTGTGTCTCAAAGTTTGAACTGTTATAATACAGTTCTTGTGGTATTCTTTCATTTCATGTAAACTAAATTTCTCAATTTCATTTTTCCATGAGTTAAATTGTACAGTACAAAGGACACCAAGAGCTTGATCCCCAATACCACCTTTTTTTCTAGAAAAAAGCACACAAAACTTACACAATGCACCGTTTAACAAAGATGAATAAGCCAACCAATGCCATTTTTGCAACCACTGATATTGAAATTTTAAATTTCGGTTTCCTACTTTAGGAAATATATAATTATTTTCTGGTACCCAAATGTTGTTCAAAATTTCCAATTTATCCTCATTACTCTTAAATTCATATGATTTATCAATAAAATTACCAATATCAAATTTATTTACATTATTTAAGTCAATATTTACCGACATAATATGTTCTGGTTGTGTTGTTTCTGGTTTAAGACAGGGGTTATCTTTTGTTTCTTCAGTTTTGTCGGTTTTGTCAATTGTGGTAATTTTATTCTGTACTTTAAAATAATCCAAAACAAGTTTACGTTTTTTTTCATTAGTATTAAGTTTCTTCATTTTAAATTTTTAAGCAACAAAATAATTTAACAAATTAATCAAAAATTATTAACACGTTGTACCACCATAGACAAAAATACCACCGCGGCACTGCGTAACTAACAACGTCCGCCCGTTAAATGTTAATCGCAATAGTCAATACTATACAGTCTACGGTCTACGACAACAAATACTTTTATTATCAGCTAGACCGTATGAACAATCGTCGTTGTAGACGACGTCGTCGTCGTCGTCGTCGTCGACTGTGATGTCTCGGGCTAATGGGGAAAATTTTAATTTCGCTAGAAATAGACGAAAACACAATCTAAATTTAGATATTAGGTACTGATAATCGTGACTCGGGAGAATAACAGAAATATTGCCTGAAAACCAATATAATAAGGGGTTTTAAAAAACTCATGGGGGGGGGTTGTGACCTGATAACTCCCCCCCCCTTGGCTACGCCCCTGATAACGCCCATCACTACTTATAGCCATAAATCTAGCATATTTCATATTCTAGGTTAGCCATTATTTGGCCATTTCGAAATTCCTCTGTATATTGGGGTGACAATCAATCGATTGTATAGAAAAAAAAAAATTTAATATTTATTTTTTCCCACCAAACTAAAATGTTTATTTTGATATAATATATATTTTACGAAAGTTATATTTCATTCGGTTGAAATTTAGAGGTCGCGCAACACTTATTTTCCGAAGCTATTAATAGCATAGATATCGCAATTTCGCTCGTGTTATCGACGGTTACTCGCCGATTACACATCATTCGTAGTACACCGGCTCACAGGTTAACATTGTTATATTAATGAATATTATTTTATCGTACTATTTTACTCATATATTTTATTGGTATCGTCTCGTGTATGTTGTGCCGTCAATACACAGTACGTCAGTAGCCAGTTCGTACGTTGAAGATTTTATTGGTCTTTTTGTTTACTAATTTAGGGAAATATTATTACATTTTTATATAATATATTTTAGATATTAATATAATATGTCTAGCACTAGTAAAGATCGTGGAATTTGGTTAATTGGGGGGACACTTGAATCCATCACTGGCAGTAAACTTCCGTCTAATAAACAAATACTTCAACTGTTTTTTCATTTGCACAAATACGAAAAAATTTCTATTCAATCTAGTGCTACAGTTACAGCAAGGGAAGTTGGTGCTTTTTGGGAAAAATCTAAAATTCCCACGCAAAAAGAATGCCACGTTATTGAAAAAATAAAAAAAATACACTGTAAGTGGCAGAGTATTAAAAAAAGTGCTTCCCGACGAACATCAAAACAATTAGAAGCGGAATCTGTTTTCGTCAGTGGCTTTGACAATTTATTTGATATTGCTCATAAAGATGCTTTGAATCTCATAACTATAAAAGAAGACAAAGGCTTTCTTTTTGCTCAGAGGGAGAAAGGAAGACGTGGAAGTATGGGTCCAATTGATATGAAACTTTAAAAAAAAGAAGAGCGAACCAAAAAGCGACAGTTTCAAAATGAGTTGAAAAAAAAAGAGACTGAACGTTTAAAAAAAGAGGCACAAATATCGAATTTAAATGATAATAATATAGATTGTGATGATTCTCAATGTAGCAGTAGTGATAATGATGAGTTGTATGTACCCTCCAGCAAAAGGTTAAAAAAAATAATAGTCCCACGAAGGTCAATACTTTAATTAATTCAAATATTGTAACTTCTAGAGTAGCATCTGCTCTAGATAGAACAAAAGTAAGTGACCGAAATGTAATGTATGTTTTATCAGCTACAGTACAATCATTAGGGCATAATATACAAAATTTTACTCTTAATCGAGAGTCAATAAGACAAGCTCGTCGAGCTTTTGTTAATACTATTCCTTTGATAGTCCATTAGGACGGAAAATTACTTCCAGATTTAACTTCAAAAGATAAAGTTGATCGCCTAGCAGTTATAGTATCAGGGGATGGTATTATGAAATTAATTGGTGTGCCAAAAATTCCAAATGGAACGGGGGAAGCCCAAGCAACTGCAGTGTTTGTGTTACTTGAAGAATGGAATTTAATTAAACGCATTCATTTTATGTCCTTTGATACAACAGCAAGTAACAGTGGAGTAAAGGCCGGTGAGTGTGTACTTCTTGAAAATAAATATAAAAGAGACCTCCTCAGTTTAGCATGTCGACACCACATACTGGAACTTATTATTGAGAGTGTATTTAATGCGTTAATGGGAGCTTCAAGTGGTCCTAATATCAAAATATTTCAACGATTTTCAGAAAAGTGGAACGAAATTGACGTAGAAAATTACGAAAGTGGAATAATTGAAGATACAGTAGCTAGTAAATTAAATCCACAAAAATATGTTCTTGTCAAGTTTATCAATGACCAGTTAGCGACATTTCAGCCCAGAGATGACTACAAGGAATTGCTGCAACTTTCCCTAATATTTCTAGGAGATGAAACTGCTAAAGATTTTAAAATTCGTAGACCTGGAGCTTTACATAGAGCTAGATGGATGGCAAAGTTAATTTATAGCTTGAAAATTTTCTTATTTCGATCGCAGTTCAAACTAACTGCTAGAGAATTATCTGCACTTGAAGCCTTCAACATTTTTGTCATATAAGTTTATATTAAGTACTGGTATACTGCTTCTAGCGGAGAACTAGCTCCTTTTAACGATTTTAATCTTTTAAAGGAACTCGACAACTATAAAAAATCAAATATAGTTATAGGCGACGCGGCTGCCAAAAGCTTCTCAAGACATTTATGGTACCTTAGTGAGACACTTATTGGATTAGCCTTTTTTGACAGCAAAGTAATTTCTGAGATGAAAGTTAATATGGTTAAATCATTAGAGAAAAAAGGAGCTGACTTTCTTTTACGGCGTATTACAGTTGAGACGACTGCAGTTCAAACAGTACAATTGTCAGATTTTGTATCTAAAAATACCCTCAAGTTATTTACAGCCTTGGATATCCCCCAAGATTTCTTAAATCAGAATCCAGGTACTTGGGAAAATAACAAAGATTTTGTTGACGGTTGTAAAAGGGTTCAAAATCTGAGAGTTGTAAATGATGCACCTGAACGTGGGATTTCGTTGATTCAAACTTTCAATGGGATAATCACCAATCAAGAAGAACAAAAGCAGTATCTTTTGCAAGTAGTTGAACAACACTGACAGAAGTATCCAAATCCAAATAAATCTACAATCGATGATTGGCAGTTTGTGTGATGATTTTTTTTTGTACAATTATGATGATCTATGACTTTTTATATTATTTTTAATTATTAAATATATATTTTTTTTTATTAATACACTGAAATATCTATCATATTTTTAAAACAAGTTGCGCAACCAGTAAAAATTGAAATTTTTTGTTGAAATTTTTTATGAACCTTGTTATTAGATTGATAAACAATTTAAGCTGGTGGGACTTTCAGAAATACATTATTTTTTTTTTATTGTCACCCTACTGTATATTTTCAGTTTTCCATACTATATAATCTAAGGTAAATATTGATTGTAATGAAAATATACCTCAACTATAAAAATTGATAAGTGCAAATCACAATTATAGATAAATCATTATATTCATTATCTTAAATCGTGATTATAATTTATTATAAAATATAGCTGATATAATATGATAATATACCAACATTTTAAATTTCCCGCATACATTTAAATAATATTATAATTATTATTTATTGAAAATAATCATACGCCCCAAATGATTAACTGTACGGTCTGAAATTCATTGTTTTTTATTGTACTACAAATTGAATTACAGATCAATATACAATTATCTGTAAGAGACAATAGTATTATATTATCTTTAATAATATAGTAGTTATGTATTATTAAAACTGTATTGGAATTGCCAGTTATATTTATATAACATATTGTATATTTCAAAGGTACATTTTATGTATCTATGGAAGGTACTTTTTGTGAACAGTGTGTTATTCACAGTAGAAAAAGGTACAGTCACTGTGATTTTTCATATTATAGAATCTATTTAAATAAAACAAATTTAAAATTAAAGTACCTACACATTATTTAAATATCAAAATGTGAGAAAATGTCAAGGACTGGATAGTGAAGTTGGAAGATATAACAAAGGCTCGTTGTAAGTTCTGCAAATGTGATGTTAAGGCTAAAAAATACGATCTACAGCAACACGTCAAAACAAAAAAAACATGTTGACGCATCAAATGCTTTTTCAACGTCTAGGGCAATTTCTTCGTTTGGAAAAGTAGATTCATTCAAAACGGCTGCTGCGGATTGGGCAATAAGTTTGTTTATTGCTGCTCATTGTTCAATTTTGTCATGTGACCATCTTGGTGAGTTATGCAAAAAATATTTTAAAGAATCTGAAGCAGCATCGTACATGAAATCGCATAGATCCAAATGTACTGCAATCATTTCAAATGTTCTTGGGTCTCATTTCGCACAATGTTTGAAAGAAAGTATTGGTGATAGTTTTTACGGCATACTTATTGATGAATCGACAGATGTAAGTGTTTTAAAGTTTTTAGGTATTACTATTATGTACTTTGATAAGAACTTTAAGAAAATCATTTCAACATATCTATCATTAGTTAGGATGGAATCGTGTAATGCTCAAGCAATAGTAACAGCGGTAAAGGTAACTTTAATTAGTAAAGGGTTGGATCTTCAAAAATTGTGTGGAATAGGAACTGATAATGCGTCCGTAATGGTGGGTGTAAACAATGGTGTTTACAAAAAACTTAAAGAAGAGATTCCTGCTTTAATCCATATACCTTGTGTGTGCCACTCATTGCAGTTAGCTGTGTCTGCTGCTGCATCAGAAACCCTTCCGAAAAATATTGACTATTTGGTAAGAGAAACGTATAATTGGTTTTGTCACTCAACTTTGCGTCAAGCACAGTATTCAAATTTATATAGGGGAATAAACGATGGTCATGATCCACTAAAAATAGTTAGGTCTTGTCAAACAAGATGGCTATCTATAGAGTCTGCTGTTAGTCGCATTCTAAATCAATGGTTAGAGCTTAAAACCTTATTTAGTGTAGCTAAGACCAAAGAAAAGTGCTATGCTGCTGATGTACTCTTTGAAATGTATAACGACAACTTGAATTTGGCATATTTAAAGTTTTTATATCCGATATTGGAAGAAGTGCAATTAGTGAATAAATCCTTTGAATCGAATACAGCTGACCCAAGTAAGTTGCTCAAAGATTTAATAAATCTCATTTATTCTGTTTCAAAGAGGTTTGTAAATCCAAATTGTATGGAAGATCCCTTAACTTGTAATATGAATAGTTATACAGTACAAAATGTCTACTTTGGGTATGAGTTTGAGCAAATCTTAGCATCTTGTCCATCTTCTAAAGAAAAAAAAGACCATTTAAAAGAGAGATGTCTACGATTTCTTCAAGTTCTTCTCCAACAGTTACAACAGCGTCTTCCTAAAAATGTTAATATATTACAAACCGTTTCACTGATATCAGTTAAAAACACACAGCAGGTTATAAAGAATCCACTTACTCCTTTGGCACAATTTTTGAACGTTGAAAACAAAATTATTGATAAAATAAATATACAGTGGGCTAATATACTAAATGTCAAGTGGACAGAAACATCAAATACCATCAAGTTTTGGAATGAAGTAGCTTGTTACACAGATGCTAGCGGATCTTACTCATTTGCAGAAGTTTTAGATCTGGCAATGAGAATACTTGTTCTTCCATGGTCTAATGCCGAAGTAGAGCGATTGTTCAGTCAAATGAATGTGGTAAAAAGCAAATTAAGAAACAAAATGGGGCCAAAACTTTTGGATGCTATTTTAAGTACAAGAGCAGGTTTAAAAAGAAACTCGGTTTGCTGCTCAGAATACAATTTACCGACTTCAGTCTTAAAATATATTGGTTCGACTGCAATATACTCTTCTCAAGCTGAATTAATTAAATTAGTTATTAATGATAATAACACTGAACAGCCTGAATCTGAAAACGATACTGAAGATATTATTCTGTTTTAGTTTGTATTTATTTTTGTGATCCTATCATTTTATATCATTTTATATCCTATCATTATAATTTATATTAGTAGGTATATGATTATTATGATATAATATAAACAATTTTGTTGTATAGGTTAAGTTATACATTTGGAAGAAAAGATAAGAATTTAAATAGTATGTCTTAATTAATATTAATTTAATATAAAAATATATAATGTTGTTATCAAGCACTGATATCTATACCACTGTGGTGATACGCCTACGCTTATCACACATGTCGACGCAACCCAGAGTTACCATCTTCGCAACGATAAATTACCTTTTTGTTCCACTATTATTTGTATGTGAATTATTTTATATTGTATGTTCCTAGTTGTCGTACGCGACCACGGTAAAGGTCTACGCGCTATTTCTGCCGACCGATAGCAAGGGCGCAACTTTCCCCCTCCAGCTCCGCCGGTTTGTCCCGTGTTCCGACTTGGGTTCTGGACAACACCGTCGGACTGGATCTCGTTCTCTTTTGCTCGACGTCGTCATCCTATACAGTCGCACGATCACGACTCGATTCCCGACGCGCTACCGATCGACCGATCGACCAACCGACTTCTGCGATCTTGTCACGCGACTTAGTTTTTTATGTATGTAAAATAAACCTTTTTCTTACTACTACGTCACGATTTTCATTATTCAGCAAACTCGTGTCTTCGAGTTCAAAACCCTCTCTACCTTCTGAATCCGGAGTAAATTACTCTCATCGAGTATTTGGGTTAAGTTGAGGCCGCAATTCGAACTAGTACCACTCATCACGAGTTTACCAGGTCGGCGACCACCGCTTACCCCAAATTGGTGACCTCTCTCACACGCATCATCTGACTCCACGAGTTTCAACGTACGAATCGCCGTCGAAAACGCCGAGAACCGTTCCGTGAGTGCGCATTCCGACCACGTGCGTCGACGTCTCGCACGTTTTTATCCGGTCCCATACTCCAATCCCTCGCAACGAACCAGCTACAGCAGCGATGGCCGACGACGAGACCGTCACCACGGCGTCCAGTACTCCCGACGTTTCACCCGAGCGCGTCAACCGCATTCAAGCTCTCGAGGTTTCCGCCGTCAGCACGACGCTGTGCGGCGATATTCCCGCCGTTCGTGTCGGAGTTGACGCCCGCGCTCGAAAATGTCAGTAACAACATCTTCCTTCAACATGACAACCGGATCACGAGGGTCTAGGACATCTCGCCGCCGGCCTATTTGCCGCAGACCCTTTCGCTGCTGGACTATTCGCCGCGACCGTTTTGCCGCGGACTGTTTCGCCATTAATAGCCAACAATAGCAATAACAAAATGGTGATTAATGATATATTTGTAGTTAAAATATATAATTTTTTTTTTCAATATACGTGGTTTCCTATGCTGAATTCAAAAGTGTTTGAAAAAATTTCCGGAAACTTACCGTTCAAAAGTTATGGAAATTTAAAGTTTCAGTGATTATGCGTGTATCGGCACTCGTCGCTACGCTCCTCGGCCCCGTCGCTCCGCTCCGCAAATCGAAAATATCCCTCGACTTGTTGTGTAAAACCACCTCAGGTGAAACTCGGTTTTCCTTAATATTGTTTCGCCGGCGAAAGGATCTGCGGCGAATAGTCCCGCGGCGAATCAGTCGCGGCGAAATGTCCGGGTCCGCTAATGGACGGTATATGGTAGTAGTTCCGGCATCCACACGTGAGGGCGCTGATGAAGGTCGTACACGTACACCGCACATGCGCACAAGAACCTTGAGATTGTACAATCATTTTTAATTTTACCGTGCGCCTTATCAATATACACCAAGTACTATCACAATAGTACACAATAACAATATTATTATTACCTGGCGAATGGTGATACAAATTCATACAATTATACTTTATGTTGTAAGTTTTTACTTGTTTCTACTTTCTACTATACTATATTATTTTTATAAATCCTTCCATGTTCCATCATTGAACATTGCCATTTACCATAAAAGTCGCCAAGTCGGAATAATAATATACATTATATTCGAATATTATGGTAGGTAAGTGTTAATAACAATGTTTTTGGTTGCAAGGAATGGCATCACTGCTGATACGCTAGGAAAGACCGCGCCAACCTTGTATGTCCCGTCTATTAGTATAAGGTCTATGACCAAGACACATTGTTATTCGTTGACATTATTGTCTGACATGCCATGCTGATATGTTGACAATTACTTTTTAAAATATTATTACGATTTGTGACAAGTAACTACTAAATATTCCAGTTGTAAATTTAAAGTTTTTAACCAAAATAATATTATATTGACTTTAAGTTAAGATGGGTCTTAAATGTTGTGTCGATTTATGTAAATCTGAGGCGAACTCTTCTAGTATTCGACTTCATATGTAAGTTATTTCATTCTTAAATATATGTTATTGAAAATGTTTAATTCATTTTTACATTTAAATTAATAATTTTCCAAAAGACGACTTGTTTTGTGAAAAATGGGTAACAGCATTACAAAAAGACTACAAATTTGAGGTGAAGAAAAGTCATCGCATATGTAGTAAACATTTTGAAGAAAAACAATTTATTAAAAGTACTTTTGGCAATCTTTTGCTAAAATCAGGAGTTATTCCAACAATATTTGTTTTGCTCAACGTTCATTATTTAAAGGCAAGTTTACCTAATAAGTATAAAATTGTTGTATACATAAATTATATCATGTAATTTCTTAACTTTTAGAGAATGTTCCAAATATGATTGGTGATGAACATATGGCAGTTCAGACTACTTCATATTTACCTCAAATCTCTGAAGAAGTTCAGATCATGGACTATAGTTTTGATAACAGTATTTTAGTTGAATCTGGGGTTGACTATGAAAACAATGATAATGAACACCAAATTGTAACTACGCATCAAAAATGTGCTTCCAAAAAATATTTATTTATTGATTGTTAGTTATAATGAATAATTGATCAATGTTTATTGTTCTCTTTCCAGAAAACGGAAATTTTTTAGATATTGTGTGACTTTACTGAATAAGATCTTGAAACACCTCGTAAAAGAAAAATCTTTTGGAGTGCGTATCAAAAATCGTGTCAGGAAAAGAATAAACGCATTCGACAGTTAAATCAAAAATCACGCAACTTACAATTAAAAATTGATACATTAAACGAATTAGATGATAAGCTGGAAGAACAGAATAAAACCAATGCCATTTGTTCATAAATGTTAAAAGTAAATAATAATCAATTTTAGCTATACATTGTGTAAATGCTTATTAAGATTTAAGAACACTCAATATCTTTGCGAAGAGCCCTGCAATTTAAATTCTGATTTCTAGGTGGTTATTCTAACATAAAAAGTTGGTTTTTTATTTATTTTATTTTCGATGCCTCGGAGCATTACAGGTATAGTACAGTACAATCATTCGATAAGAATATGTCAGAACAACCACGTAGAAAGCAGATTTCAAATTGATACCTACTCAAAGATATTAATTTGCGTTTATACATTGTATTTCTATCTTACCGGGCTCCCTTTATTTTGGAATTTTTTTTTCGGTCTTTGTACAAACGAGTTTTTTATGAATACAAAATAATTATTATACTAAAATATAATAAATATTTATTCTTTAACTATATCTACTTCCAATATATCCTTAATTAAAACATTTTGTATTTAAATTATAATTCTTAGAACATCGAGTCTGAAGAAGAAAAATAGTTACTGATGATGCAACTAAATATAACACATGGACAAACAATAACACCTGCATTAAGAAAATTTGCCTTAACATTACATTTCTATTCTCCATAATTATATTATGTCCGTAATATATTTTCAAAAAGTTTGCCCCGTGTTAGAACATTGAGAAAATGGTATTCTACTGTTAATGGTTTGCCTGGATTCTCTTCAGAGTCATTTAGAGCTATAGCTATGAAAGTTGAAGAAATGAAAAAATGTAGAAAACAATTATTTGGTTGTATGATAATTGATGAAATGAGTGTTAAACAACATGTAAATTGGACAGGTACCAGACATCAGGGGTATATAGATTATGGGATCACGACGTTGAGCCGACAACCAATAGGCCGACAAGATATCAGGCCGACAGGGTATCTAAATTGTATGTATTAATGTAAAAAAAATTCAAAAATAGTTACATTTATTATTCATATTATTAATATAATCGTGTATTAATGTAAAAAAAAATTCAAAAATAGTTACATTTATTATTCATATTATTAATAAATTCTTTTAGAAAATCTACGAGGGTCCTATTACATTTATCACTAATAATATTATTTAACCGTTTCTTACGAGCAGCATATTTTGGATGTTGACGAAGCTTTGGTTCACCCGACAGTATTAGTTCTATTTGACTTAAAATACCAGATTTAATTATGAGTTATAAATTAAATATATACAATGTTAAATAAATTATATACATATTACTACACTAGTATACTAACCTATTGTATTATTCTGTTCTTTTTTCATTTCTGAAACAATATGTAAACAGCCAATATGATCCGCTCCAATTAAAGTCTTCCAACGTTTGTGCCATGATTCAACCTTGTTTTGAGTTCGAGGTATATCAAATTTGTTGTTATGACTTACTGACCAAAATTCTGGTGGAAATAAGGGTGGAGATCGAGATATTGTTCCATTTCTAAATGTTCGACGAATTTTTCCATTTACATAAGTCTCATCAAACCAATTATAAATTTCGATTGGTATATACTGTTTTATTTCGTTAAATGCTGCAAATATTTCATTTGGTTGTAAAAACGCCAATGCAGGTTAGGTTAGCGTAATTGTAAACTAAAATGTTCGTCGGTACCATACTCAGTAGTCAATCCACACGACTGAATTTTTCTCCAAACATTCTGTGCCAAATGAAAAAAACACCCTTTTTGGATACATTCTGGAAATATATTGTGTATTGCATTAATTGCTGCTTTTTCAAAATCAGTAATTATACATGCTGGGTTAAGTTCATAACCATAGTTATTACTTATCTCAATCAGATCTTGAAGTAAATGCTCATAACATTTTTGATTTTTACTTGACATTAAAATATAAACAAGTGGAAGAATTCTCGAATTTATTCCTCCAACTGGTGCGTGAATAGTGTACATCTGCAAAAATATATTTGGGACTGTCTTGAAAGTCCCGTCCATAATCCAAAATTTAGCTCTTACAAGTTTTTCAATTTCAAATTTAGTTGAAAAAATCAATATTTTATCATTTTCTATTTTAGACTCACGTAATAGAAATAATTCTCCGGCAAATGTTTTTCGCAGACTTTCAGGAATATTAATATCTTCTAAAGTTGTTGGTTCGGTTGCTAATGATTTTCTTCTTTTACGTTTAATTATTTTCCGTACAGCTTCAGGACCAGGTAAATATGGTTGAGTACTTAAAGGTATATTACTAACTACTTCTTGCAATATTTGCGAAGGTTTATCACGTGTCGAATGCGCTCGTTTTTTTATATCTGATCGAAAATTTATAACTGTTGCCCTGTGTGCTTCAGGTGCATGGTTATGTTCTTTAGGCGTGCCACGAAGTGTATGTATACCATTGACACAATCAGTGGTAGCTCTGGCATTATAATTTTCAGTTGTTTCTAAAGTTTTTCTATGGACTCTTTTTTCACATTCCCAGTTGTACCGATTTTCACGTACTTTATTTTGGACCATAACGTAGCCATCTATAACAAGTTTGTTGTTTAACAAATAACACTGCATTATTATAAAATACGACGAAGGCACAAACATTACTGATTCAATATAACATTAGAGCATAACACATCGGCTCTTCGGTTGTATAATATATAAAACTAATTCGGTATCTTATCTCAAATAATTGCTTTGATAAATATCGATATAATTTGGAAATTTTGGATATAGCTAGGGTATATAACATAATATTATCTTTATCGCTTTAATAATAACCAACGTCACCGTTAGCTCGTCGGCCATCGGCTCTTCGGTTGTCGGCTCGTCAGCCGTCGCCTCGCCGTCCCAGTCCCATAGATTATGGTCTTGGTGGTACAACAAGACAAACTGATAATCTTCCATTTGCCAAGGATGCCTTTGTCATAATTGTGGTTGGCATGAATACTTATTGGAAAATTCCTGTTGCATACTATCTTATAGCTGGAATCACGGCAGAAGAAAAAGCAAATATTATTTTGTCTTGCTTAGAAGAGTTGTGTAAAACTGGAATTAAAATAAAGACACTAACATTTGATGATTCTGCAAATAATCTCGCAATGTCAAATGTTCTGGAAGCAAAGTTACAGTACCCAGATCTGAAGCCAACTTTTCAACTACCATCATCTAAAGAAAAATCCATATAATTTTAGATCCTTGTCATATGATAAAATTATTGAGAAATACATTAGGAGATTGGGGTACTTTGTTTGATCCTAATAATCAACCAATAAAATGAATTTATTTTAAGGAACTTATGAACTTAGAAAATCAAGGTTTATTGCATGCTGCCATAAAAATAAGGACTCGACATATTCAATATTTCAAAGAAAAAATGAAAGTCAAATTGGCAGTTCAAATATTTAGCAATAGTGTATGTGACTCATTAATATTTTATAATATTTTGAACCTCAAGTTAGCCCAATTTCAAGGCTGCGAGGCAACGATAGAATTTAGCCGAAGAGTAAATACCATATTTGACATTCTAAATACTAGAAATTTACTATCAAAAAGTCCATATTCTAAGGCAATTGACAGTAAAACAATAGAAACAATTTTTAGCTATATATCTGAATCTATGGAATACTTAAAAATATACAGTACAGAAATAAAAATGGTGTTTTACAACCAATTATTAGTTTAATTCAAAAAACTGGATTTTTGGGTCTCATAACCAGTCTCACAAGTCTCCGTGATCTTGCAACTGAAATCATTGAAACCAAACAACTACAGTTTATTTTATCATACAAATTTAGTCAAGACCATATTGAAATTTTGTTTTCGGCTATTCATGCTAAGGGAGGATTCAACAACAATCCGACGGTAGCTCAGTTTGAAGCAGCCTACAAATCAATTATAGTCCATGCTGAAGTAAAATCACCATCAAGTGCCAACTGTATGGCTTTAGATGATACCTCTATTCTAAGAGTTTCGAGTACTCAAAGTAAAACTGAAAATTCGCAGTCAGAATTATTAGATTTACTTTGCTCAGCTGGTACAGACATTGAAGAAGATGATGAGATTATTACTATTTATCAGCATGGTGAATTCATTGATGATATTGTTTCTTATATTGCTGAATTTGTAGTTCGAAAAATGAACAAAGTAATGCTTTGTGAAACGTGCTTAAATGAACTGAAAGCCGATAAATCAGCTTCTAAGCTATTAGATAGAAAAAACCGTGGAGGTTTAATCAAGCCTAGTAATGATGTTATTTGTCTTTGCAAAATAGCTGAAAAAGTGATTAGCAGTTATCAAGGTATTCGTCAAAATAATGTTGTAAATAAAATGACTTTAATTACAATGACAAGGATAAGTATAGAAAGATATTATCAAAAGATATCATGCCATATTTTAGATCAAGAACCAATTAATAATCATTTACTACAACTGATTAAATTAATTTTCAATTTTTATATCACACTTCGTTTACACCACATAAACTCAAGTACAAATGAAATAGATGTAAAAATTAGAAGCTATTATACAAAATTAATATTGTTTAAACATCAATAGCATCACATAACAAGTAACTAAGTACTAAATAAGTAAACCCATGTTTAGAATTAATAGTTATAATGTTTATACTTTATATTTTATAGCATGTAACAAAGATTAAGTTAAGAGTTAATAGTTATTACTTATTAGTTTTCAATATTTGTATTTTGTAATAATAAAAAAATTAAAATTATTTTGTTTATTATATATTATCAATTTTTTTATCATTATTTTATATTTTAAATATTTATAATCTCAAGGAGTAATGGACAAATTGTCTATAAACTCCTTGGAATTGTAATGTTAGATTCTGTGGTCCGTCTCTCTCACTGAACAATGTACAGTTCAGTGGTCTCTCTCGCACATATGTTGGCTTAAAGTGTTACACACAAAACGAGCGTAATGCGCGGTCTATATATTATAAGTCTATGACCTCTTGTTATTTTATAGAACAAAATTATGATTATTTTTTTTGATAATTAAAACATAAATTATTATCTATACCAGATTATTATTAGTGTTTTTTTTATTCATTTATTATTCAAATCGTTTTTATATGTTTTACGACTAATACATATACGTTTATGAGGTTGTACGCTAATGGTTAGTATTTTTCGTAAATTTATCAAACTTTACATATTATATTATTATTATTATTAAGAAGCCCACGGTTTAACATGGCCGCCAGATATTTTTACATTTTATATTTACGACGTAGTTTTTTTCGTAATTTTACATGTGTATCACGTTCTACGAGCTAACTGTTTTTATTCTACAAAAATATTTTAACCGATACGTATTCCAACCGAAAAATGATTGATTGTACATGTTAACTATTAGAACTGTATTTTATCCGACAATATTTTAAAAGAAACGTATTACGGCCCGCAGTATTAGTAGCCACTCAGGGGGAAAGCCAACGAAGGGCTTAGGGCACGCTTTACGGGCCACAGACAAATATTTTGACCCCTGAGTGGTGCGACTGACCACTCAGTAGGAAAGCTAACGAAGGGTAGGTCACCTTTTGAGTTATGCGTTGGGTGCTTAGGGGTGCACTCACCCTACCTTCCCCCCTAGACCCCGAAGGGGTCTTCCCCCCCACCCCAAGTTTACTATTTTAAGCCCCGGGGGGTGTGGGGGCCGAGCCCCCGACCGAGTGGACCGCAGGGCCACGAGTTCGGCGACCGGAGCCGGTAGACGTAGGGAGCGACTACACTTTTTTTGGAAATACTTTACAATGTTTGTAAAAAAAATGTAGCGTGTACGGAAGCGCGTAAAATAGCCGAAAACATTTCAACCGAAAAATAATTGATTGTACATGTAAATTGTAAACTATTAGAACTGTATTTTTTTTTTTATTTTTTTTTTTTTTATTTAGCCGACAAATATTACAGCCGTTGAATATTTTAAAAGAACTATTTGCGCAGACAGTATTTTCGTCGACACGTATTACGGCCACAGTATTGCTATTGCGTACCCAGATCACCAATTCGTACTAATGATAGCTCATCGTCAGGTCCGGAATCCACCGCAGGTGGATTGCCTACCTGATATCCTGCGCAAATATGGGTCGCTGTAAATTGCGTCCCGTTTCAAATTTTTTATGTATATTGCGGCCCGGGTATATTTTATACATACGTAAATTGCGGCCCCGGTATATTTTAATATATTTGCCTACTTAAATATTTGTCATTGTTATGTAAATTACAAAATCAATATTTTCTTTCCCATTTTTCAGACTTAGGACTGGCAATATAATTATATTCATATTGGTATGGTTAAAAATATTGGTTTTGCTGTTTTGTTTATAATTAAAAAATATATTATTAAAAATAAGTAAAAATGTGTATAGTGAAAAAAATAGTACCTATTATAAAAATTCGAATTAATATACTGGTAAAAACTTATAAGATAATTCCCGCACATAGTCTAACTAAGTAATATTTTTTGCTTGCAATTCATACATTTTGTCATGTATAAATGATTCTTTATCAGTCATTTTTTTGCTTTTTGTTCCCTGACTTCTTAATATAATATACGTATCACATTGCATGTTTTTTAAAATTAAATATACTTGGGTATGACGAATTGAACGAACTATTTAATTTTTTATGAAATGATTCACAATTATTTGTAGTGCGCTTCGTTGAGGATACAAATTCAGCCCATATCTGTGGTGGAAACTCCGCGTCGTCGGTTATATATGTTCCCAATATGTAGTCGGTAAATTGTACTATCCTATTATCTTGTGGTTGCAATGCCATTATATCAAACGCAAAACAATCTTCAACCATATCACAACCCAAAAAAGGAAGCCCAAAAAATAATTTTAAGAAATTACTTATCGGTATTATTTCTTTTGTAATCATTACTTAATCCTAGCTGCTGTATTTTCCTGTACCAACTTTGACCAAGGTGAAATCTACACCCTTTTTTTTACTTCAATAGAAGGCCAAACATGTCTTGCAGCATTGAGAATAGCCTTTTCAAAATCGGCATATAACCGAATAGGATTAAATTGAAAATCATTTTTTTTTGCACTCTATAACTAAATGATGAAACGCTTGTAAATAACACTGTGTAGTCTTCGAAGGTAATAAAATATAAACGAGTGGAACATAAGACTGATTTATTGCACAGTGAACAGTAAATAATTGATGGTATAATTTTGGACAACTTTTGAATGTACCTACCATCTACAAATATAGTATCCGAATCACATAGCACTTTTAAATTGCTTAATGTAGAGAAACCTACTACATTTGTTTCTTTACTATTTACTAGCAAAAAATTTTCAGTTTTGTTTGTTTTGAATTCTATTTTGTCAAAAATATTATGTAATTCCAAAAAAGTGTCTGGTAATTTTGGTAGTATAGAAGCTCGAGCATTGTGTAAATTTCTTTTAATCAATTTTACGTCTTGAGTAGTTAAAGATTCGACATCAGCATTTTTTAACTCAGAATGAATAATTTTAGATGGCCTTGTAAAAATATCATCAACAGCTTTTCTTTTTAAATTATTATTAAGTTTTTGATGATTTATAATTTGTTTCGAAAGTTGTAGATGGTTATGATCTTTAAATCTATGTTTACGCAAGCAACACTGCCTTCGATAAAATATTATCGGCAGATAACGTCGCGACGATCGTTGGACTTCGCCGCCGCCGCTGATACTCGCGACACCGCCGACCTGTCGCCACCGCCAGTCAACCAGTTGTACGCACGTCTCTGTGCTGGACCGGTCGACACGACGCCTACCTGCGTCGCCCGTGTTTTTCGCCGGACAAATAAGTTGCGCGTCCGAGGTGTGTGCCTATTACGTTGTGTGCCCATCGTCGTCGTTAACGTTGTCGTCTCCCGCACTCATCATTGTGTCGCGTGAATTGTACACGCGTCATCTGTCGTGCTATCGTCTAGTGTTTCGTGGTGTGGTGACGATTTACTGCGACGATTTGTTTTAGTTGCAACGCACGATTACGTCATCCCGTTGTGGGCTAGTCGTTTATTAAGGCCCTGGTGGTTTTCCGCCGATCGTTGCGCAACGGAACGCCGTTCGTTACGTAATTACTCTCGAGTCGTCATTATCCGGGCGTTCCACTTCCAACGTCACATCGTCGCGGGACTCTCCGCGCCCCGCCGTACCGCCGTGCCGCCGCCGGGACCCGAGCGACAGCTGATCGCCGCCGCCGCCGTCGAGACCCGAGCAACAGCTGATCGCCGCCGCCGCCGTCGAGACCAGATAAGAATTATTTTCAATAATAAGATTATTACTATTGTGTTGGCGCGTTTACTATTTACAAACCGCCGTCTCTGATGTGACCTATAATATAGCCTACTATAATATCTCTCGACGTTGATGAAGCGGCTAAGGCAATTTATGACGCCTTGCACTTTTGCATTTTAAACTTTGTTCCGGAAGTGTCTTATATACCTTCGACATTCCCGAAATGGTTTTCAAAAAATCTTAAGCATATTGTTTTAAGCTAGAAAAGGGCGCATGCCAAGTTTAAAGCTTCACGCTGTCCCCTTGATTATGCGGAATTTTCCGCACTTCGTGCCTCCTACAAGGCAGAATACAAAAGATGTCATACTGTCTACCTGTCTCGCACTGAGTCTATGCTAAAATCTAACCCCAGGTCGTTTTGGGACTTTGTCCGAGTTAATAAATCTAGCAACGAAATTCGCCACTCAGTACATTTTGAGAATTTACAAAGCTCGGGTACAGAGTCTGTCTCTAACTTATTTTCCCATTACTTCAATACAAACTATGTTCCTCCTTTGTCTAATGACCATTCGTCTCCTTTTTTGTTCCATGACCTACCTAGCACTTGTTCATTCGACATCGATGATGTTGACGCCGGTATAGACGCACTAAAAAATGTTAAGTCCGTAGGCCCCGACGGCTTGTCAGGTATATTCTTATACAATGTGAAATCTTCATTATGTTTTCCACTGTGGCTACTTTTTAAGCGTTCAATCGATAGCGGAGTTTTTCCCTCTTCTTTCAAGATTAGCTCTGTCACTCCTATTTTTAAATCTGGTGATAAAGCTGATGTCAAAAACTATAGACCTGTCTCTATTTTGAGCCACATATCCAAACTGTTTGAACTTCTAGTATTGAGAAGTATTCAATCGCCAATTAACTCTATTCTAATCGACGAGCAACATGGGTTTAGACCTGGTCGCTCGACCACTACTAACTTACTCGTTTTTAACAATTTTCTTATGAAGGCTGTCGAGAAGCACATCCAAGTTGATGTTATTTTCACAGACTTTACTAAAGCCTTTGATAGAGTCGACCATGGCCGCCTAATCGAGACCCTATACAAAACTGGGGTCGGTGAACCACTGTTGTCTTGGTTCAAATCTTATTTGTCAGACAGAGTCCAGTGGGTAAAAGTGTTCGGATGCAAATCATCCATCTCAAAGGTCTCTTCTGGAGTTCCTCAAGGAGGACATTTATCTCCAATATTGTTTTCTTTGTATGTAAATGGCATCAAGGAAATTGTCAAAAACTGTGAACTAATGTTTGCCGACGACTTGAAGCTCTTTAGGAAAATTGATAACTTATCTGACTGCTCTACGCTCCAGAATGATCTCAACAACCTGGTCTCCTGGTTTAATAATATTGGTCTCCAGTTTAATGTAAATAAATGTCATTCCATGTCATTTTTAAGACACCGCTCCCCTATTAACTATACTTACTCCATCAATGGTTCAAGTGTAACATCGGTTTGTAGTAAGAAAGACCTGGGTATTATCTTTAATTCCGATCTCAATTTTCACTCCCACACTGAAATGATATGCTGCAAAGCCTTAAAAACGCTTGGGTTTGTAATGCGCATATCAAAGGAGTTCAATCTATCTTCTTCTTTAAAAACTATATGCTGCTCATTGGTCCGTTCACTTTTAGAGTATGCATCGGTCCTATGGGACCCTTATACGGTATCTGACTCATGTCAATTAGAACGTGTTCAGAGACGGTTCTTATCTTGCGCAGCTTTTGTCTTAAAAATAAATCATCCTCCCCACGATTATTTCTTAGTTATGCAGGAACTCAGCCTCATTTCACTGGCCGACAGGCGAGTTAATGCTAACATAGTTTCTGAATAAACTGGTTGATGGCCGTATAGATGCTCCCTCACTTCTCTCGATAGTCAATTTCAAAGTTCCTTCCCGTACTACTAGATACCATGCTCCTGTCGTTGTACCTGCGCACACTACCAATTATGGCAGAAATAATCCGTTAGACCGCATGATGCGGCTGGCCAATGAGAGCACCGTTCATCAAAACTGATACATTTATTATTATATATTTTTATATTTGTTTTATTATCATTATTATACTTATTATTCTGTAATTATTATCTTATATAAATTTAATTATGTCATTGTATTAATTATTTTAAATTATGTATTATTGTATTATGTTAAACTGTTGAATAGGGCCCAGCCCGTTAGCAAATAAATAAATAAATAAATAAATAATAGCAGCGGTCTGCGCGCTGTTTAGGCAATAGGTCTTTAAAGTATTGATATTATTCTCTGTTAGGTATGATCATACCCCTTGCACGTGTATGTTAATATGAATTTTTATCATTATATTTGTTTTGTGGTACATGGTGCCCGTCTCTGAAAATACGCATTAATTGTTCTTAATTTTATAAATTGCTTTGGGTACACAGTTAATCTATTTTACCATTTACAACCCCGATAGTCGTTGTCGCTAACCGCTACACCCGTAGGATCGGTAACGGCGAAACAATCTATCTATACATATACTATTATTATTAAATTTTAAAAAACACTTACTAGTTTTGACTGTACAACACCAACGTTGAATATCATTCTTCAGAAGTTTTTGAAAACGAAATTTGAAACCATCAACTATTTTCAACGTTTTATTTTTTTCACTTTTCGTAACTTCCATTGTTATTAAATTAAAAAAAAAATACAAATACTAATTTACCAAATACTGTAAATACTGTAGACCAATGTAAAAACTCGTGCGAAATATTTCGATCAAATGCACACAGCACACTGGCGGCTAGTAATATTATATAAGTGAGCATCAAGTGATATTATCGATCAATATTAAAGATAATATAACCAGCCGACCGGAAATCGGAATATCCGGGGCCGCAATTTACGTACATTTCAAATATACCCGGGCCGCAATTTACGTATGTATAAAATATACTCGGGCCGCAATTTACACAGTATATAACTATGACCTTTTTTGCGGGACGCAATTTACCAACTCCGGCAAATATTGTCTGCGATCCGACGCAGCTGACGACTTTTACTTGAGGGGATTAACTTACCAGACACTCAAACACAGCCTCGACATACTGATTTTTTACATACGAAAAGGAACCGGACATGCGATGGGGACCGTATTCAGCCAGTCTAGGTATCGATAAACATATTACGTAATGACGGACCTCTAGACACTCAATTTCAAAAATATATTACCTCCAAGTCGTCCAAATCGTCACGCCTCCACGAGTTATCAAAAGTCCAAAAAAAAACTATTTCTTTTACAGCCCTCCCCCACCCCCACCGAGTCAGCGATCCACCGCAGTCGGATTGCCTACCCGGCTACATTAGTTGAACGTCAAACGATTTTCACTCGACTTGACTGACTTGCTAGACACTCAAATGTGGCTTTCAGATTTAAGCTATTCACCTATCATAAAAGAACAAGACTGGACCTTATCGACTGTCGTGCCCAATCGATCACAGATTTCTAGACCCTGAAATTTGAATGACGAAAACACGTTCCCGCCAAACCGTCCAAATCGCCGCGCCTTATCACAGATCGACATCTCCGCCTCTTATCACTAATCCTTACCAACTTTTTGACTTTTGACCGACTTTAGACTTGCGATTACGATGAGCTGGGACCCAATAATTGAAATCATTCGACTAATCCTCACATGCGACATAAGTCATACATTTTATCGACTGCGACTAATTTTTATCGCATGCGACATAAAATTGGTATTCTTGAACTAATTCGATAAGTTTTTTTCACTTGTCGAATGCGATAAAGTAGGTCGAATGAACCACTACGCTAACCATTGATAATAAATATTATCTATGATGGTATCAACACAAAATCTAGATTCTAACCTCAAATAATCTATCAAATCTATTTTAGTATTTTTATTATCAATGGACAATGATAAATATTAAATTGAATTTGTCGTTTGTATAATAAATTGTGTTGTACCATAATACCATATAGTCAACAGTTAAACATATAGTATTTCGTTAACTTGGAAGTTGTAGTATACAAGTACGTTTTTACGTTTTAAGCAAGTTGAAGTGCGTTATATAATAATGTCTAAGTCAAGGCCTACTCACTTACAAATGATAACTTTGGTTGATCTAATGGCTAAAGATCCCTTACTATGTGCTGGAAAATTTAGCCAAACTTTTACCCACAAAATTGCAAAAAAGAAATGGGAAATGATAGCAGTGGAACTGAACGCGTTACCAGGGGCAGAGAAAAGCTGGGAGAAATGGAAAAAAGTAAGAAACTTTGTTGTAAATACCTAGCTCAATTTATTATAAACACTATTATAGTATTATAGTACTGTTGTAATAGTAATAGTATACTGCAACTACTAAGCATACTATAGGTAGGTACTTATACTATTAGTATTTATAATCAATAGCACTTATTATTTACATTCATACTTAGAAATAGTGTTGGTATTAAAATAATAATGATATTATGACAAATTAGTATTTATTTATTAATAAAATACTTATGTGTGGGTACTAGAAGTCAATTATTAATTTTATTATTCAAGTCAAATTTATACAACTCTAAATATTTATGTTTATTCCCTACATCCACTGTACATAGATGAGTGCAAGATTTTTTTTTGCGGGATATGTAGAATTATAAATTTTAGTAAAAGTACCTTCCCCGACTTACTATAAATACTTATAATAATAGGACATTAGAACAGAATTTATTCTGTTGTCTCAACTTATAAGTTAAGGTTTGAGTTAAGTTAAAGTTGTTTTGTTTAAAATAATATATGCAATTAATAATTAAAATACTATTTGTAAATAAATCAAAAATGTAAAGCACACCTATATTATGTAGAATTTTTTGAAGGGTGTGCAGCTGCACAGTGTACACACAACACACCTATGCCTTTGTAAATACTACAGTAATACAACGTTTAACATGATAATAGTGCTGATTTAACCAATAAATACTAATTTTACTCATTGTATTATTGTAATATTTTAGACATGGCATGATACTAGATCAGCCACAAAAACAAAGGCAGCAGCCATTAAAAGACATATAGGAGGTACAGGCGGTGGACCATCATGTTCTATCGAACTCAATGAGGTCCAGCAAGACACACTGTCATTAATTTGTCCAGCATCAGTGGGTGGTCATGTGAATTCAACGGAATCTAATATTGAATTTGTTTTTGATGTTCCTAATGATGTGACAGTTGGTAAATCTATAATAATATATCACTTTTATTAAGTAGTGGCGAATAAATAAATATCTTTCTTTTTTTAGATACAAATGAACATGAACTCATTGAAGAATTTGATGAATCATATGGTAGTTATAACATTAGATGTATTAAATATTGTAAGGTTATCCAGTGACACCATTTGAGTTTTTTAATAGGGGTGCCAAAATTTAAGCAGTCCAATTTTTGGCAACTTTTTTTCTTCATTCGGCCACTTTTTTTCATAATAGTAAATACATATTATACTTTTTAAGTAGGTACTAATATTAAACATAATTAATTAAACAAATTTGTTGTATGTTATAATTAATGTAATAATTTGATTTTATCTATTATATTATAGTAGTTGATAATCAAGAAAATTATCTACAACCATCAATCGTTGCTGCTACATTAGGTAATATTTTATCATACACACCATGAATCACCTGCATACATAGGCGCAAATAGTGGGGGTGCTAAGCCCCCTCAAAATTAATTGTAGCCCCTCCCCCCCCCCAAAAAAAAAAAATTGCAATTGCGCCTATGCCTGCATAAAGTGATTATACTATAGGTTTCAAAAAAATAGTGAAAAAAATATACAGTTAGTTTTTTTAGTAGATTGTCCACAACCATCAAGCATTGCTGCAAAATCAGGTAGTATTTCATCCGTCCATCATTATACATACTTATGTCTATGCATCACCTACATACAATTTTATATTGTAGGTTCAAAAAAAAAAACTACCACTATGTTAAATGACAGTACTGCAGCTGCGATTCGATTGGGCGATATAGCAGAAAGTAAGTTAGACATAGCGAAACAAAAGTTGGCTATGAAAAGTGCATACTATGATAAAAAAATTATACTAAAGGAAGAAAATAATGTGTTATTAAGAACATTGATATCTACATTAAATGAAAAATTACCAAGAACTTAAGTATTCATTGTATAAGAAAAAGGTAATATGTTTCTGTTTGATTATAATTTATCATTTTATTTGTTATATAATGTTCTTTTATATATTTTATAAGAAAAAAAAGTTATATGTTTCTGTTTGATTATAAATAATTTTATCAACATATTGTACTTTCATATATTTTACAAGGAAAAAAGGTTATATTATGTTTCTGTTTGATTATAAACTATTTTATCAACATTTTTTTTTTTTTTTTTTTAATAACAAATAATGTTTGTGTATAACACTAATTGCATACAATTTTAAATTGAAATATACTAATCTATTTAATATCACAATTATTTATAATACATTATTTCTGTTAAATAAATATCCAACAATTTTTTCCCTCTGCTGTCTTCCAAGAGTTAGATCTGTATTGCGATTATTATCAGCTAATAATACTTGATCTTCCATCATTCCCAAATCACCAATTTCTTCAATATCATCAACGTCATGCATAGGAACATTGTTTTTAATACACATATTATGCAAGACTGTGCATGCATTTACAATGGCAGTTGATTTCTCAGGTTTTTAATGTAATGTCCTGTCTCTTAATAAGCATCTAAAACAAAAAATGTTAATGTCAAGACTATGTGTAACAAAGTATTATAAAAGAGATGTTACCTAAATCGCATTTTCAATAGTCTATTACACCGTTCGATAATGCTTCTGGTTGACATTTGTCTTTTATTAAAATATTCTTCTGCATTTGTGGTAGGATTTGTTATGGGTGTTAACAGCCACTGACGTAAAGGGTAACCCGAATCTCCTAATCGTATATTTTTTTTATCAAGAAACAAAACATTTAATTTATATTTGATTAAGTTAGAAAAGTAGAAAAGTTATTTTACCTAATAAATAAAAATTGTTATAATTTTGTCTATATAATTCTTGGAGTATAGGTAAAACATTGCTGTTGTTCCATATATGTACATCATGGGTACCGCCCGGGAATAGTGCATTGACGTTGAGAATTTGTAATTTAGAATCGCAAATCTAAAGTTCAGTGTTAATAAAATACATGTAATATATAATACACAAAAAAAGAAAAAGATTTGATGGTTACCAATTGCACATTGATTGAGTGGTAACCCTTACGGTTAACATAAATGTGTTCAGGATTTTGGTTCTCGTTCAAATTTAAATTACTTGAAGGGGGAACACAATTGACACATGTGTACAGTCAATCACACCAATAACGCCCGGAAATCCAGTTTCTCTGTAAAACCTTAATTATTAAAAATATTTAAAAATTATTATGTTTCATTTATTATTCATTATTCATAAATTAATATAAACATTAATTACTCATTGCGGACTTTGGAGAGCTCATTCATATTTTTGGGAAACTTAACCCAATCATGAAATATTTCAGGATGATTTATTGCAGCAACAACCTCGCTTATACAGCGAGATACGGTTGGTTGGGATACAGCAGTGAATCTACTGTTACCAATAGGTGACTGGTATGATCCCGTGGCCAAAAAATTCAATGTAACTAAAACCTTAATAATAGTTTTATTTATAGAAAAGCGAATTAATTTAGTAATTTTTCTAACAAGTATTTTATTAAAGTAATAAAATATTGATTAAAATCAAAGCCTTAAAAAATCAACAAGATGTGGACTTTAAGCCTGAAATATATTTAATTTTAAAACTAGTTAAAGCACCTAATGATCTTACACACGAGCATGCACGGAGCACAATATCTTATGTAATAGTGAAATTAATATATCTAAATACATCACAAAAATAAATATCAGTGAAGATTTAGTGAAGATACTTACTTTTGTTTTTAAATCAATTGCAGACGAACGACTCTTTGACACTATATAAGGTCTTACGAGTTCAACTAAATTAGTAACTAGTTCTTTAGTTAGTCTATAGTTTTTAATGAATAGTCGATCTGTGTATGTAAATGGGTCTGTAATAAATTCTGGATTTCGACATTGTCTTACGTGAATTATTCGTTCATGTTGTTCAATATTTTCAATAGCAAACAACATTGCTATTTCATCATTATTAGCCATT
>CM040630.1:45885583-45897848 GCA_022818045.1 Neotoxoptera formosana | reverse complement strand
TCTAGATATCATAAATTAAAAATAATCAAATGAATAAGAAATAACTGGTAACTACAAATTCATGAGTAATCAACTTGGATTTTTAATATCAAGTTTAGCAGTGTGCTGCATAGAACACTTGGTAGAAACATGTCTATATACACAATAAATTAGTAGCATAGCAAGGATTATGTAAGGGAGGACAGTGGGACACCTCCCCCCTCTCCTGGCTATGCCATTATAATAATTAAAGTAATATGTATACATATTACATACCATTATTTTCAAAATGTCTTGTCCAATTTCCCTCTCTTAGAATGTAACCATCAACTGCATGTGAACATTTTATTAAGAATTCTTTTCTGGTTATAATACCTAGAGTTAGTTGATCAGTTGCCATTTTTATTCTTTTTGAATTTAATATATATTTATTTTTTTATAGATCTTGTAACTTGCATTCCCCTTGCCAGTTGTTCAATAACAATGTGTTGTAGTTTACTACAGTCACTTAAATGCCCTAAAATAAATTACTTGTAATATAAAATATTAATATATATATATATATAAATTTATACAAACCTAATACTTTCCATAGGTTAGGATGACACACTTGAAATGTATCTTTCAACTTATTATGGAAGCTTTCCACGTTATTATTAGTCCGTCTAGCTTGACCATACACAGAAAAAACAGGTCCTGTCCGGATAAGCCAATGACTAAAATAGATGATAAATATTATATATCTATATTATAATATATTATATTTATTTTTATACATATCAATTATTCTTTTTAACATTAACTTTTATATTATTGAGAATTTATATCCACAGTTAATTAGCTAAGTACCTGTTTAATAAATATTTACCGAGAATAATAATTGAAAAATCTTGTTAGATTGATGTTATTCATTCTTGCATGATTTTTTATTTCTTGGAACCCTGTATCAATTTCATTAGCAGGAAGCAATGCTAGTACCATAACCATTTTAACGCACATTTTAGCAGTTTCATTATTCCTAATATATGTTGTGAAGTTTACTTTTTTGATATTTTTCCATAAACTCTAATAAAAATTAGATGAAAATAATTATAATAAATTAATCTTAATTTTATCAGCATATTGTTTTTAAATACTTGCCTGTACATAATGAAACCAACAAGACACCATATCTGCATTAGGGTACACTTTTCTGAATGCGTTTCTTAAACCAATTTCGTAGTCCGTCATTATTACCGATGGCTGAATATTCGGAAAGATTATGTTGAATTGCGAAATAACCTTTTCATATGCCACTTGGGTTTTACTTTCCATTAACACATAGCAAATGGGAATAGACTACAAATTTTATATAAAATAAGTACAATCATTAAAATGTATAAAAAAAATAAATAGGTATAATAAATGGTAACATAATTCATACATAATTATAATATGGTAAAATAAAAACTTCTTACATGGTTCTGAATAATCATATGAATAATGAACAGTTGATAGCACTTAGGAATAGATGGTACTACTTTAAACGTAGCATCAGCATGCATTTCTATTTCACCATTTAATTCTACTCTGTTAATGACCTCTGGGCAAGCAAACATTATATGGCATTTACCAAGATCGTCAACTATGCACTCTTGATAAAATTGATGATTGTTGCATTTCACTAAATTCTGATTTTCATCCAATGTCTCTCCAAGCGCATTTAATGTGGCAGGTAATACTGGAACATTCTTGCGTCTTGCACGACGCATAGATGACTCGGCCGTTGGCCAAGTATAAATATTGGCAGCATCTGGATTTCTAGATATATATTTTATATTAAAAACAATATTTTTTTACAGGGTAAGTAGATACCCACATTATCAATTTTATTGTATACTTAATCTATGTTATTTTACTTAATACTAATTTTTATTGTAACCTAGAGATGTCCTACAGTCAAAACTATTCAGTACTAAATTTATAAATCTTTATCTGTAAGACATACCTGATGGCTTCTTCATCATAAATAATTTTGAGTAGGGTAGTTTCACGTGCTGCTCTGTCAACTAGAGCCTTCCTGAAATTGATTTTAGTGATTCTTTCTTCATTAATACTCAAATCATGGGTATGTGGTTTACCCAGCACAATACTCCCATCAATTTTTCTTTTTATTGTTGCTTTACAAGTAACATTGGAGCAGGAGCATATATAATAACTACATTTAAATATATTAAAATTAATTTTTATGACAATTTGTGTTTTTTTTTTATTTGTATTACTTTTTTGTAATTTATATTTGTGTTATGCCAATATGGTAAGCATAGGTATACCTACTGTTTCAATTTTTTCAAATTACCAAAGTACCTATTAGATTAACTGCTACTCTTTTGGAATAAAATGTTCATCCACTTAATTATCAGTCATCACACAACATTTTAACTAGATATCTCGGTAGATATTACCCTAAAAAGTATGAAAAATGCTCTAAAAATTACCAAAAGTGCCTAAAAATGCCCTTTGATCATATATGTGTACCGTCATAACACAATTACGTAAAGTTGTTTTATTATTATATAGAGATTAATTAAACAAGACAAAAAAAGGAAATCACTCATTGTTGTACACTTGTACATACAACTGTATAAGGCATAATATTCTCTTATAATGAAATAACAAAAACTTTTTTTTGAATATGAGCAATCAATAAAATATTTTTAAGATTTTTCTTGTAGGTAACTGTCCTATTTCCCTTGTAGGTATCAAAAAACAAGGTGA
The DNA here is from genome assembly GCA_022818045.1 of Neotoxoptera formosana. Classification (NCBI taxonomy): domain Eukaryota; kingdom Metazoa; phylum Arthropoda; class Insecta; order Hemiptera; family Aphididae; genus Neotoxoptera; species Neotoxoptera formosana. The sequence continues at coordinate 45,895,112 of CM040630.1, read as the reverse complement.
ACAATTTTGTAATATTGTTATTTTATCATTCCAGTTACATGCTACCTATTTGTTTTAATTTGTATAATGTTTTGATAGATTCTAGAATCGTTTGAATATGTTGTAGAACATAACGAATAAAGTAAAAGTATGGGGGTGTTTACAGTTTTAGGCCACTACATCCCTTCTTTCTATACCATACTACCATGATCCATAAATTGTATTAAATGTGCAAGTAACTACTACTGCTACTACTACTACCTACTGGCTACTACATAAATGCAAATAATGTAAATCAGTACTTACTGAACGTTGTTTTTTACACCGTTTGATTTATAGCTAAATCCATCGTGTTCCATTTTATATTTTACGCGCACTTATTAAAATAATAGGTACGTCTTCACGATCAAGTATTTGAACGATTAAATGATGTCCACGCGTCGGCCGTTAAGAAGATGATGCTATTGGATGAGTAGGTACTTTAGGAGAATAACTGTTAAAATATCTACCATTTAACATATTTTTTATAAATACTATGTACAGATTCTATATATAATATCTTAAACCGTACTTTGTAATACCTAATAATTAATATTGTCCAAACCGCGGGCTTGTCTCGCACACGGTGGACTGCCGCGGTAACTTAACTTTTTTCGCTGTCGGGTCCGAACACTCAGAACACAGACATACCTAATGGCTAATATAGATATAATATTATATCTGTGGGAATTGGGTTCGAATGCTTTTACCGCCACGGTAGGTTCCAAGACTGTTGGCGCTATTTCGCAACACTAAGTTGTCGCGCCACCAACGGTTTTAGGTTTCGGCCATACAGATTTTGGTGACGATTGGAACTTTTTTTTCAAAAAGAAAAACTTACATTTTTAAATTACCATTCCGTATCGCCATTCATCACGAATTTTCCTTAAATAATGGTTTCATGGTGAAAAAAAAAGAAATCGAAAAACCTTTTTTTCACAATAATTAAATTATTGGAGATACTGCTTGTCCTACCAAGAGGGCAGTATATAATATTATGTATAAATATAATAAATGCAATTTATTCTGCACCGCCAGAAACCGAGGACCAGGGTTGGGCATATCATAGTTACATGTAACTAAGTTATGTAACTCGGTTACTTTTGTAACTTGTAACAAGTTACTCATTTTTAATTTAACTTGTAACTTGTAACTAGTTACACATTTTCCTGTAACTTTATATGAAAGTTACAAGCTACAGTTAAAAGTTACATTGTAAATAATATAGTACATAAGTACCTATTAAGTTAAGTTTTTTTTTTTTAGTTTCAATTATATTTTATAATTTTAAATTAAAGAAATAAAGAATACCACAGAGGTTATTTTCATTTGCTGGGTTCATTCATTGTCCTACTAGAAGAAATTTATCTGACCACAGTTTTGAAAAATTAGTTTTTCTTAAAGGAAATAAATCTTATTTACTATAGTAAAAAAATATTACATTATTACAATTCAATTTTATCTTTTTCAATTATTATATCAGCTTAGTTCATAAATACCATTGACTTTATTAAAAATTAAATTACCTTTGTAGGTTAAATTATTGTAGATTAAATTACCAAGTATACTACCTTTGTTGTATACTTGTATATACCTATTTTATAAGAAAACTGACTATTGTTGTGATTTATTATATAAAGTGCATACTGCATAGTATGATTAATACATTAAATTATTTTATTATAACTGTAATCTGTAAAAATTCTTGTAATAATTGCCTCCACCCTCGTTATTAAATAAAAACTTAACCTCATTTTAAAATTTTAGTATATAGTAAATAACAATTATAAGAGTAAATATATAGCTTGATTAGAAAAAAAAGGGCGGGTAAGTGGATGTCGATATGCTGTACAGTAAATTACAAGTAGGTCACTGTATAATGGATGATATTAAATTTGAATCCAATGATATAATATCATTGTATAAGAAAAACGATTCTGAGCGAAGACGGTCAGTCAGTCTATAATATCTTACTAAGTGTATTTGATGATACCTATTATTGTGAATAAAATAATTAATTTTAGTAGTAGGCATTAGTATTTACTACAGTTGGTTTAATTCATTTTTCCCAAAAAATTACATTTGAAAATGCCATTGCGTGTATATAAAATATAACAATACACTCTAAAAGTTTCATATACCAACAAATAATAATTTTAAATTATAACAAAATAACTAAAATCGTTATTCTTGGTTTAAATATGTAATTTTGTCCAAATTTGAATTTAAAATGTCTGTAAAAATAAATGTGTTTATATATTTTTTAGATTTTTTGGTTACAGTATGAATTATTTAAGATAATCTTTGTTTTAAATTTTCAACTCTTATAGTTATAAGAACATTTTATAATTTTTGAATTCCAATGATTGATAATTTTCGAGATTTTGACAAATGTTGTCAACATTTGAACTTCAAATGCTTATAATAAAAAATCATGCCTATGTATTTTTAAAATTTTTCAACTGATATTGTAACAATATATTAGAAAGCTTGTATTAAATTTTCAGACTTTTTGGCCCACCAAATAAAATTTTATTGACAGCTATAAAAAAAAAACTAAAAAAATTGAAAACTAAAAATGTCTGTAAACAGTTTAAAACAAATCAAAATATTTTCAAAATTGTATGGTGTATAGGAAATGAGAATATAAACATTCAGTGAAATTTTTATGCATCTACAATTATTCGTTTTTGATTTACGACCAAATAAGAAAAACGCTACATGAGAAATCGAGTGAACATTGGATAAATGTTGTAAAATTATGATCTTAAAACGCTCATAAAAATTTATTTTTACTTGCTTTTAGATATTTTATTTTTGATAAAAGTAGAAAACTTATGTTAAATCTTGTGTTAAATTTTAAAATCTTAGGTTTAAAAAGAAAAAATTTTATGAATTTCTAACTCTAAATAATTTGCAAATTTTCATCATTTTTACGTATTTTGTCAAAATTTCAACTTTAAATGCTTAGAACGAAAAATTGTGACTACAGATTTTCAATATTTTTCATCTACCATCTAACATTCAGTCAAAATTTCATGTATTTACCGTAATTTTTTTTAGAGTTACATCAAAAACCAAAATCGATTTTGTCTAAAATCAATGTTGCGTAAAAATTCCCGTTTTTTCCTTAATTTTCCATTTATTTTTCTACTCTTTAAAACTACTGGAAAATGTTTTTGACCCCCCTAAGTACAACTAGATTCACTTTTCCATCAGAAAAGGTACTATTGAAGAAAATCTAAGCACTTTTACTGTCCTAAAACGTGATGACAGACACAAAAATAAAAAATAAAACACACATCATTGTAAAACCAATACATTCATCGTTTCGCTCAGAATCTAAAATGTGGAAATTTCAAACTACACAAAATATCGAATAGGGACAAATGGACGTGGCTGTTTGGACGTGGGGACAATTGGACGTCAAAGAAAAAAAATATATAAATTAAATAATTAATATTATTATTATAATAGATCATCATCAAAATATATTTAAATTAATAGTTCTGGTTTAATTCATAAGTGCTTATAAATTATAAAACCATTGTTATTAATATAAGTTTATAATATAAGTTATAAATAATGGTATTGTATCATATCGAACCTTATCGATATTATTATTGAATATTATGTAAGGTATTACCTATAGATTGAAGTTTATCGTTTTGGCAATATAGGTATTAGGTATCTATAATAACAATATAATAATATAATATAACTTATTGGTTATTACAACCGTTTATCACACTATATCGAAACACGGCGATACACGAAAATACACACTTATAATCGTGTTAGTCGTGTACAAATTGTATCAACCTTTACTTGACTGGTTTGAGGACAATTATGTTGGAAGAGTTACCGTAAAACGGGGTCACTCGGGTCAATTTTTGAGGTTTTTTGGCTATAAGTTCGCGAATTCTATAGCTATAAAATAAAAACTATATTTTAACGTAAGTTTACGCAATGCCCGATATATGTGTATTATTTATATTTTATTAACCAAGCCAATTTTTTTAAAAATTTTTTTTAAAGTTGTGACCCTATTCACCCCTTGATGGGGTGAATACGATCAGTATATTAATATTAAAGTAAAATCCATTTAACCCCTCATTATAGGTGAATAGGGTCAAAAAAAATTTTTTTAAAAAAAAATTCAACTTCTAAAGAACATTTTTACATAATATTTCATATATTTATGATACATTTTAATGTTATAACAAAATTTTTTTAGTTTATAACAATAAAAAAATAATAACACTTATCATAGGTACTCAGTCTTTTGAGTTTACAATTGGAAAAACATTTTTAAACATTTTTAGTTTATAACAATAAAAAAAAAAAATTACTCATAATAGGTACCTACTCAGTCTTTTGAGTTTACAATAGGATATGACAGGATATGTACAAAAATTAAATGTATGCAGTGTTCAGTGTTTTTTTTTTTCAAACTCCTCTTGTACACTTTTCAAGCTTACCTCAAATTCCCATCTATCTCGTCTTAAAGATTTTGGTTGTTTTAGAATTCTGATAACTTGATCTATGCAGAACTCACAAAAATCTATTACATCGGGAAATGCATGGATGCATTTTTCCATATTTTTAATGTTTAGACTAGGTCTTGTAAAAGATCCTTCATAAACTTCGCCTTTTTTAATTACCGACACAACTTTTCCGAAAAATATTTTCGGCTTATTTTTTCCAAAATTGACTGCAACCCATGTTCCTTCTTCGATGTTTGTTTGCAAAACGTTTATTGGCATATTTATTACTCCAGGGTTCCCTGAACTTGTAGACTGTGTTGGTTCTATTATGGTATCATTGTCTGATGGTTCATCGAAATCATTGTCATTGACATCATTAAATGTCTGGGTTAATAAATTATCATCTTCACTTATCTCTGATTCTGAAGATTCAAGATCATGAGCATGAACACTTTTTCCTGCTGGAACTTTCAAACGTGATTTTCTAGTTTTTTTGTGTGTACTTTCTCCAAATCTAGCCTCTTTTAAAAAAATTGTCAAGTTATTCTCGACGATTTCACTGCTTGTATCAAATTGATCATCTTTTGGTAGCATATTTAAAACTCGATTTTTATTTAAAGGCCAAATGCCAGATTTTTCAAATCCAGCTCTAATAACATCTCCATCTCTTCCATTTAAGTTATCAATCGTTGATTTTAAAAGAGAAGGAAAAATACTTTTGTCAACTGATGGTGATTTTTTATTACTTTTCCAGTCATCTAGAACTTTTCTCCAAGACCCTTTTAACGGTCGGAAAAATGCGATATCCAATGGCTGGGTTATATGAGTCGAGTTTGGTGGCAGCAAAATAAAATCAATTTGGTACTTATTACATAGTGAAATAACTTCGGGGGAAATATGCGAGCTCAAGTTATCACCTATTAAAATTTTGCGAGCCTCTTTACTTTTGCAATAAGGCACTATTATTTTCATAAACCATTCTAAAAAGCATCGACCGTCCATCCATCCTGAAGGAGTTCTATTATATCTAGCACCTCTTGGACCACCCTCAGTCCATTTATCATACAAATGCATTGACTTATAAATTACATAAGGTGGTAGAAGTGTACCGTCAGCAGCAGCAGCAAACATTACAGAGGTTGCTGATTTTGTAAAATTCATAATCCTTTCTGGGTATTTAGTACCTCTCTTGCATATTATGCGTTTACGTCCCGGATCATCTGACAAATTGGTTTCATCGTAGTTTATGATTAAATCTGGGGAAATGTCTTTTAAATATGGCATCAAATTGTCAAAATAATCGTTTATTATTTTATTAGTGACAGCAGCACGGCTCCGTTTAATATTTTGACACATTCTTTGGGATATATCCTGCTTATGTCTCTTAAGGAATAATTTAGCCCAATCATATCCAGGTCGATTATTTTTAAATTTGGCTATTTTCGTTCCTACTCTATCCAGATGGTATTTTACGAACATTCTGAGTTCGAATTCAGTAATAGGATAGCCCCAATTTGAACATTTTAAAATATTTTCGACTAAAGCTTTTTCCACGCCTTCTGGTAAACTAATCTGACCTAATTTTTTCGGGACAAAATGTGGGTTTTGTTGGCGATTTTTATGAAACCTTTGTAAGACGCTGAAAGGGATATTTAAGTCACGGCTCACAGATCTTATAGATTTTCCACTTGTAATTATCGTCAACGCATTTTCCAATTCCTCAACATTGTGCTGTTGATGCCTAATCCCCCGAGGATTCGGAACATACGTACGCGGCATTTCTCCTAAAATCATTATGTGTGTTATGATATTTTATACTTAACACAGTGCCTATCAAAATTATTCGAATACGAATCAAAACAATAATAATGACAATAAAAATACTACAGTATAAAAAAGTATTATATATTTGTATTGATATTATATGTAGGTACTTCCAAAGGGGAAACATGTTTATTGTGCATATAACTGAGAGTACGAGTACAAAACAAATTTTTGAGAAGGTATAAACAATGACAAAAGAATGTAAAAGACATTATTATACGTTGTATACTTCTGAATACATTAACAATCCACTGCGCTAAATAAAATCATTCTGACCGTAATCACCCCAAAAAAATACGGTTAAAATATTTTTTTGGAAAAACCACTATCAGACTAGCAATTTTTAACGTATAATCTTAAAAACTATATAAAACGACAGTGTATATGTTGCTTAAAAATATTAAGCGAAATTCAACGTGTTAAATACTTACCGACTTGTAATCCAGAGGAAGTTTGATCGGCATAAAAAAAAACACGTTTTGTGATAACGATAATGTTGTTATCTGGTTGATAAGAAATACATTTGATCGATTAAACTATCGCATTACACACGCCCTTATATCGATCCAAATGTTCCAAATCCGAAAACATCAATATTCACCTCCACAGAGACTGATAACGAAAAAAGATAATTTTTGATTCTAATCACCTCAGCGACCCGAGTGACCCCGTTATACGGTAATAGAAATGAAAAAGGCCGTCGGACAGCATTATTCCCACCACAAATTTGGAATTTACACCTACGAGTTTTGTATGGTCAAGATAGGACTAACAACCATGCTGAAGCAGCTAATATGCGACTAATTCTCGAAATGGGAGTTCAACATCCTAGAACTAAAATATAATTTTTACGTGGAATCGCTCAAAATATTTCTCTACATTACTATAAAATATTGATTATATTTTAATATTTTAACATATAATAACATTTATTAATATGAATAACAACTATAGACGTATTATAACAAATAAATAATGAATAAATAATTTGTACCTATATTTAAATATTTTGTATTTTGTAATATTTTGCGACGAATGAATTTTATAATAAATATAAATAACTTATTCATTTTATTTACTGATTTATAATTTTTCTTTTTTTTTTACGTCCAATTGTCCCCACGTCCAAATGGCCACGTCCAAACGGCAACGTCCAAACGGCCACGGCCATTTGTCCTAGATCGACAAAATGTAGGTACCAATAGTAATATTGTCTACGATGGCCGTAATGAATGCGTGGCTAAGTAATTGTTTTTCTCTATAAAAAATCATATAAAATTCCATATATATAGTAGACGGGTCCTCAATATAAAGTTTTCTTACACAGAATGAAAAAAATGCTCATCACGTCACTATACCTAACTACCTAGACACACTATTATTTATTTAATTCTTTAAGATAAGTTGAAATGTTTAGAGTGCATATACTAGTACCGTTATAAACTACAATAATGAAATAAATACATACAAAATGTATTTATCTTTGCGCATTTTTTACCGACTTACAATAAATATTTTTTATTTTTATTTTTCACGGGCAGCTATCCTCCTTTTCTCTTTGAGGAGTTCATTTTCAATCAAATATTCTAACATATGTTTGTATTAAATTATGACATTAGACACAAAGCTTTTAACTCTAGTTGATTATACATGGGTCAAAACTCAAAAGTAGGCACACTGTTTTAAAATAACTTCTATTATAATTTACTAAATCAGGGTAATTAGTAATTACTTACAAATATTAATATTTTGATAACTATCACCAAATAATTAATAATTTTTTGAAAAATGTTCCTATGTAATGCATCTTCAATGACAAAACCTATTGGCTAAGGCCAAGGAACCTCTCGTTAGTCCTTCCAGCTCAGCAGTTCATGTTTAGTTTTGTAAATTAAAACTTACTAAAAAATGTAATTATACCAACATACAAACACTGAAACACAGATGATGTTCTTAGTTTCTTACCATTAAATTTCATAATATGTCGATTCAATCTAATTTTTAAATATTAACAAAAATTAACGAAAGCTTCTGCTCGTAAATTTACCATGTTACGCAACTATGTAAGACGAAGATAACAAAAAAATGTGTACCGTTCTCTAAAGAAGCAAATGTAACCAATTGACATTTCAGGTCCAGGTGCAGATTTTTCAAATATTCTGCAAATGTATATAATTTTAAATTTTAAATTTTTTATTTTAGTTGACACCTTAATTTGCTTTTCTTGCTACTCAAAATCTATATTTAGGAGAGGTTGGTACGGTGTATTATATTAAAAAAAATGACTTCACTGGAAAAAGTCTCAGGCATTGTAGACTTGTCCGGTTTTGATATTTTATCTGCAAGAAGATTTTCTAACAGCCGAATAGAACCTGACTTTTTATTTAATTTCAAATGATGATAAAAAAATAATTGTAAAATAAAGCAGTTAAAAATACTGTTTCGACAAAATGTATTTCCAATAAAATATAATTAAAAAAAAAAAATATTTTTTCAACAAAATACATTTCCGACCAACCACGGTTCCGACAAAATACGGTTCTGACTCAATATTTTCCGAAGAATTATTTTTCCGACAAAATACGATTCCGAAAAAAAAAATTCAGGCAAATTACAATTCCTACTAAAAATTTTCCGACGAATTATTTTTCCGACAAAATACGGTTCCGACCAAATACAGTTCTGATGAAATACGATTCCGTTAAAAAAAATTCCGAGACAATACTGATCCAATAAAATATTATTCCGAAAAAAAAATTTCCGATTAAATATTTTTCCGACAAAACACTGTTCCAACAAAATACAGTTCCAACTAAATACGGTTCCAATGAAATATTTTTCAGACAAAATACAGGTCCGACAAAATATTTTCCAATATTATACGCGCTCCCCTTTTTATATTGCATGACTATTATTATTATTATTATTATTTTTGTTCTATTTAAACCTTTAAATATTTGTCTTATGATTATTCGTATTTATCTTAAGCTTCATTTCCGGCCAATATGCGTTCATCGGCATTTGCGGTTTCGTGTTTCTGTCACAGAACACGGCACCGGACGTGAATAGTCACAGAACACGAGACCGACGAATTCTAATCGCCGATGAGACGGGTATAAAAGGCCAGGCAGATCGCCTATTGACGCAGTTCACTTCTTTCCGACGTCGTAGTAAGACCCACCCGGGCAGACTTACGCGAC
>CM040630.1:45829717-45885483 GCA_022818045.1 Neotoxoptera formosana | reverse complement strand
ATTAATCTCAGCATTTAAACTATTTTTACAAAGTATAATTTAGGTAGTTAGTACTAAATATTTCTGGACTTATGGTATTTACTATTTAGTATTGTATTTACCTGTTACCATTCGGTGGATACATTATTTTCATAAATAATTGTTTTTATTCATGAAATTTTGATTTACTTATTTGTTGATCATAATATAGTTGATAATTAATACTAATTTGCACCTGCTTATTTATTATATTGTTATTATTATTATTATAATTATATGTAATGTAACCATATAAGACTTGGATAATTTAGATAACTTAACAAAAAAATAATTTTAATAAATAATAAGTAAAGTCCAATAATCATGTTTTAGTTAATGAAGATGTTATTAGCAAGAAGTTATTATGTGAAGCATCTACTTCTACAGAGATAAATAAAGGTATAAAGGGATAAATAAAGGTTAATTTTACAGTTGCACTGTTGCGCATACTTATACTTTATAATAATACTTCCATAGTTTCATATTATCTACATACATATTTAATATTTATACATTTATTTATTAATACTTATTACTTTTAGATGTTGAAGATTTCAACAATAGCTTTGGTGACTTTGTGACTTGTAATTATGAAGAACAACAACTACAAGACTCAAGTAGCAATGATAGCAACAGTAGTGATGAACATGTGAGTTGTGCTACAATTGTTGACAGTGTTGATATAAATTCTTCTATAGGTTCTTCCTCTTGTACACTTGAAATATCAAAAACAACACCAGGTCCAAAAGATCTTGCTCAACATTTGGATGATGGACCAAAACAACCCAAATTAGTATTTTATCCAACAGAATGAGACATTTCTCAGATACATGGTACAAAATGTTTAATTGGATCGAGTACAGTATAATGGACGATGGAGTATTTTGTTTTCCGTGTCGTTTTTTTTCTAAGCATTATGACTTACACACTGTGTTTATTACAATTGGGTTTAAACAATGGAAAAAAGCTTTAGACAGAAGTTCAGGGTTTAAACGACATGAATCAAGTAGTGAACACAAAAAATGTCAAGTTATGTTTGTTGAATACACAAGTATGAAAAGAAAAAATATATCTGTATCAACTTTAATTAATGAAACTCATTTAAAGTTAGTAAAAGAAAATTGTAAATACATTCAGTATATTGGAAAAGCGTTGTTATTCACTGCAGTTCAAGGTATTGCTCAAAGAGTGGATGACGAAAGTGAAAACAGTGTCAATCGTGGTAATTTTCTGGAGCTTGTACAGTTGCTCGAATATTTCAATGATGATTTTAAGCAAAAAAGGCAATCACTTCCAAATAATTCAAAGTATACCAGTCCTAGCATGCAGAATGAAATACTTACAGTTTTTGGTCATATGGTACGGGATAAAATCAGTAACGAATTACAGAAATGTGAATACTTTGCAATTATGGTTGACGAAACAAAGGATATCAGTAAAACTGAGCAGTTGTCTGTAGTATTAAGATATTACCTGGATGGTATTGTCTATGAGATGTTTATGGGTTTCCGTGCTGCTGGTTCTTTATGTGCTACATCTTTATTTACATATATTAAAGAAATACTTGATATCAGTAATGTTGACATAAACACGTGTGTGGGACAAACGTACGATGGTGCCAATGTAATGAGTGGTAAATTTAATGGCGTGCAAGCATTATTTCGCAAAGAAGTGCCACAGGCTTTATATGTGCATTGTTACAATCATCGTCTGAATTTGGTTATTGCAGATATCTGTAAAAATGTATCTGGAGTTAAAATGTTTTTTGATTTAATTAAAAGTCTGTATGTATTTATTTCTGGTTCTTCTATTCATGCTCAATTTGTTGATATTCAAAATGCCATGAAATTAATTTCAAAAGTTGAACTTAAGCGTATTTGCTTAACTCGATGGACAGCCCAAGTATTTGCATGCTTAACAATGAAAAAAGCAATTAGTCCATTACTTGTACTATTAAATAAATTAGCATATGAAAGAGGAGACCGTGCTGTAAAAGCTATAGGTTTACTTCATCAGATTGATTTTAAATTTATTTTAAATTTAGTAATGTTCTGTTATATCCTATATATGTTTAAAGGAATAAGCGATTATTTACAAAATGTAAGTGCTGAACTAGCTAATGCATTGATTTTAATATCATCTTTAGAATCAACCCTTCAAGATATGCGGTTAAAAGATACAGATACAACTTTTAGTAACATATATGCTGAAACCATTTGTATATGTGGGAAAAATAACATACCCATACCTTCACAAGATACTAATGTAAAAAGAATAAAAAAAATACCGAAACACTTTGAACAATTTATATTTACACAACAAAACTCATTAGAAGTAGAATTGTATACATCTAAAATAGATTTAAAAGTCAATCTTTATTATACAGTAATTGACTACATTTTGTTGGAAATTAAAAATCGATTTTCCAATAATAAAGATATTTTAAGTGCTGTCTCATACTTACATCCTGGTAATGAAAATTGTTGAAGTTTTTCGCACATTCAGCCTTTAGCCGAACATTATGGGGCCAATACTGATGTACTAAAGTCAGAATTAAAGATATAACCAAACACTATAAAAAAATATAAATTACAAAATAATACAGAAATTAAAACTATGATGAAATTATTGAAGCTGTTAGAAAAATACAAGTTGGCTTTTATTGAAACTCATAAAATTGTACAAATTATCATAACTATTCCAGTTTCAAATGCTGCGTGTGAGAGAATATTTTCTTGTTTAATAAGGCTTAAAAACTATATGAGATCTCTTATGACAAATGAAAGGTTAGTGCAGTATTTAAATATGTAAAATAATATGACTAGTAAACCCAAACAATTATATACTTCTACAAAATATGTATTATTACATATCTTTAAAAATGCTTTTATGTATAATAAAATTATCTAACAAAATATAAATAAAATATTTCATTCATAAATTCAAAAAATATCCCATTGAAAAACAATCAAACTGGAAATTTTTTGTTTTTGTAAATTATAAGCATCTCAATTACCTAATTAAAATTAGATACCTATGAGATAATAGTTTTGTTTATTATTTTTTGTTGTAGGTTGAATAATTTGGCACTGTTGTCTATTGAAAAACATATTTCTAAATCATTAGATTTAGATGAATTTACTAGAAGATTTGCTGTAAATCATAAAAACAGAAGACTTATTCTTGTGTAAAACTAAAATGTACCTACCTAATATAATATATAACTTAACCAACCAATACAGACGTTACACTGTTAAAATGTAGTATATATTTTTACAGATATTATGTGATAAGGAGATGAGTGGTAAGGGGTACAAAAACATAAAGGGGCCAACAAATATTGGCCCCCCTCATACAAAAATTCCTGACTACGTGCCTGCCTTGTGGCTCAACAAGATATATATATATATATATATAATAGCCCTTCTGGCTCTACAATATAATAAATAAAATAATACTAAATAAACGGCCCTTATGGCCCAACAGGAAAAATTATAATACTGTTAAAGGCAGCTATTAGAGCTGGCTAAATGATTATAATCTTAAAAATGATACTACAATATATGGCCCTTCTGGCACAATAATTCAAATGGGTAACAAGTAAATATAATAGTAATAATAAAAATAACTCACAATTTGTGGAGCGCAACTGGCCAGCTGGTCCTGTCCCTATGCTGTAATACAATAAAAAAATAACAACACAAATGGCGATCCGCGCCCACACAAAATAACACTATAAGTGGTGATTCGCACGCACAAAATATAAAAAACAACACAATATGAATTGGCGATTTGCGCCGTTTACAATAATATAGTTCACAAAGAATGTGGCGATTTGCGCCTGCAAGAAAACAAAATAATAATAATTTGGCGTCTTCACGCATTAACGTACGGTGAAAGACAAAAAATCACGGCGGCCGTATTGAACAATAGTCGCAGAGCCGGCTCGGCGGCTCGCGATAACGCGCTATTAATCTACCTATTATATAATTCAAGACAATACTAATTAAAACAAAAATAACGATACAATTATCGTGTGTGTGTATGTGTGTGTGTGTGTGTGTGTGTGTGTGACCAGCTACTCCTCCGTGACCGATATTGTACCGATATTTAAAATTATGTTGCGGCCGGAACAATGATGATTGGCGAAATGTTCAAAGAACTCTCGAAATCCACGCGAAAAAATGGAGATCATATTTTAGCAATTAGTATGTACTTAAATAGAACGAAACTATCTGGAAAAATAGATAGTGAGCTACAAAAAGAGTTATCTGAAACACGCAATTATTGGAAAAATGTATTTTCTCTTCATCTTATGTAAAAGTGAAGGAAATAATTGCATCTGCCCTTCAATTAATAAAACAAGCACAGTTAAATATTTGGGAGTATCTACATTTTGATGAACTACTGAAATGGAATGTCCACATTGATAAACTAATAATGTCGGTTAGAGATTTTTTTTATGTATTTAAATGTTTGAAAAAAATCTTAACTGTATTAATATTAAAACAACTGTATATAAATCTCTAGTAGTCTAGTACAATCAATAGTGTCCTAAGGTATTGCTTCTTGGGGTAACGCTTTTGATACTTATATCAAAAAATTACATGCTACATTAAATACTCTTGTGAAATATATATTCAATAAGCCGAGTCTCTTACCAACAACTACTTTCTATAATGATTGTACAATTTTAAATATTAAATCTTTTCATTTATTGCAGGTTTTTTCTGTTCTTTTTAAACATACTAATACAATTTTATCTCCTACTCATAACTATTACAACACTCGTTTTGTACAGATATTATTACAGTGGACACCGCTTATAAGACCGCTTTGGGACCAGCATAATATAGTGAGTCTTATAACCAAACGATAATCTTATAGGCAAAGTGGAAAAAAAAACAAAAATTTTAATTATATTATATGAATTTTATTTTACTACATATTTTGCTTTTACTTTAATCTACTTCAAAACATATTGCCCATTACTTTTTAGTAAATAAATAAAATCAGATAATACGCAGTTCAATATATTTTTAAAAAAATAATTGTAATTATCGTTTATTTTTTATTATGTTTTAGTATTTCTGAAATATACTGCTTGTATACTCACATTATAAAGCACGAATCAAAACCAACAAAAATATGTAACTTTTCAAAACAAATTTATTTCTAAATCTTACCCAAAAATATTTATTTTCTTCCGTTTTTTTTTTACGAAATTCGAGTTTTATAATGTATTTGGATACGTCGGACTGTTTCAGACGATTTTGAGTCTAATAAGCGACTGAAGCTTATATCTATGAGTCTCATAAGCGGCGTCCACTGTATTTCATTACCTAAGGCAAGGACTGGTTAGTTTCAATCAGGACTGTATTTTGTATGCACTCAATTTTGTATTAAACATAAAATATTGATTCATGATTTTATAGATTTTAAACAAGTAAAAAAAAAACTTATGTCTCTAGATTTAAATAATATTTGTAAATAATTGACATGTTAATTTTGATAAATTAATATATTATTTAATATGTATAATTTATTCATGTTTTTAAATATTGTAAACATTTTGTTTTTGTTTTTATTGTTATATCCTTGATATGTTTATTTAATATTGAACTTGTATGAACTCCCACCAGGAGCACAGCTTTAGCTTTGGAATTGATCTAACAGAAATTGTTTTGTTATAATTACTTTGTAAATAATGATTGTTGGAAAAATAATAAATTAATATTATTTTTATTATTATTATTAATAACTGAAAATAAATTATATTGTAGTATTTTACTGCCTTATTATTTTAAATAAATGTATTACAATTTTGGATAGTTCTATTTTTTGTCATGAGTGGTATTTAACAGATTAATAATACACACGTGTGGTACACAAAAAAAAAGTTTGGGAGCCGCTGATCTAGTCAATGACATATTGCATAGGTTTTTATATTTTAATTTGAAAGCCAGTTATAAATTTATGATAATTTAAAAACTGTAAATTGATTGTACATTTTAAAATACACACTATAAGATTTAAATAAAAAAAAAAGATCGGCAAGTGGGTACCGCTTAGGTACAATAGGTGTCAAGTGGATCACTGTAATGGATGGTATTAAATTTGAATTCAATGATAAAATATCATTGTATACAACAATTCTGAGAGAAGACCGTGGGTTAGCCTTGAATATTTTATATTATATTTATATTGCCATTATAAATACCTAATTTCAAACACTCATAAAAAATTAGTTGAACTTTCCGGTAAATTTTTTTTTTAGAAAGTTAGAAAAACTTATAGAGATCTTTTTGTTGAATTTTCAAATCTTAGATTTGAATAGAAAATGTATTATGAATTTACTAATCAAAAACTTCTAAATTTTGTGTATTTTAACTATTTTTTCGAAATTTCAACTTTAGATGCTTATAAAAAACTATTAGAGACTTATGCTTCACTTTTTTTTAACTACCACTTACATAATAGCTTATGAGGAACCTTTTATTAAATTGTTGAATCTTAGGTATAAATTCTCAAAATGTTATATATTTTTTACTACAAATTAGTTTGTATATTTTCTTAATTTTGAAGGATTTTATAAGAATTTTAACTTTAAATGTTTATACATTCACGCATTAACGTACGGTGAAAGACAAAATCACGGCAGCCGTGTTGAACAATAGTCGCAGAGCCGGCTCGGAGGATCGCGATAACGCACTATTAATCTACCTATTATATAATTCAATACAATACTAATTAAAACAAAAATAACGATACAATTATCGTGTGTGTGTGTGTGTGTGTGTGTGTGTGACCAGCTACTCCTCCGTGATCGATATTGTACCGATATTTAAATTATGTTGCAGCCGGAACACCCAGTAAGATCTTTAGTTAGTTTAAATTTTTTTACGAATAATCGATCGGACAATGTGAAAGGATCCACACGATTTTCTTTTGTCAATAGTCTTTTATACAACCCTACGTTTTCTTGCACTTCTATATTTTGAATTACAAACTAATTGGCCATATTTTCAGTTTGCAGTTTGCCATATTTACGAATTTAAATGTTGAACAATGAACTAAATAGTAAATTTGTTAATTCGTAAGAAATATAAATGAATACCTAATTATATATTAAGATAATACTACAAGACACGTAAAACATGTGTAATAAGTGTTGTTATCTTTTATCATAATTATTGCATACAGTCTTCGATATTATGTCACTGGTTCGTAACCCACTCGACTAATAGTCAAATAGATTTCATTCGGTGAAGGGTGTATCGTCACTATCGTGGTTATCGTGTATTTCGAAGATGTGATCGGACTTGGGGTCAATATTGGTTGTTGGCGTTGTGGGTGCCCCTACCAATTTTTCCTCGAGTCGTTCTTCGTTTACAGGTGGTCCTGGTGCAGGATCGCGGGATAACAAATCGGGTGAATTATTTTACTTATTTTCGTCGTCTGTTTTCTATTTATATAAAGTTTGGTAAAATCACCAGGACTTTTATTGAACATTTTTTGTGTAAAACACTTATAGATTTTTGGCCCTGCATTACCTATATGACAACACTACGATTCCTCCCACCACGATAAACTGAAATTATGTTTGCCCGTATCTAGGCCGCGTCCCGCGCTGTCGTTATCGGAATTTAGTGCGCCTGTTATGATTTCCTAGAATAGTTTCGATCACGGACTAAGATAGTATGGACTGGTAACGAACAGGCGGGCCGCTTATGGAGTTGAGTAGGTCTGTGCGAGGGGGAAATGCGGCAAGTGCGGATATAGCGCTACCGCGGACTAGGATGGACCTATTACTATTATTTAATATTTGTATATTATGTATTAACAAGTTTTGAATTCTTCTTTTTGTTTGCATTATTTTTGATCGTTATTTAAAACGTTTGTATATTGACACTGACACATCCTCATCTTTATGTTACATGATATTATAAAAGTCAGTACTTCAATTTTATGTATACTACATGTTGATTAGTTTCAATTTTTTGTTAAAGAAATCATTAACTGTCTGTTGAAAAACATCATAATTGTTACAGCATTTTTGAAATGATTCCTCTACGTTCATCAACAAATTGAATAGAAACATGTTTGGATGAATTAAGTTGGAATTTGATTTTTTAAGATTTTTCTTATTATTTAATATATTATTGAACAAACGACGACGAATGGGGGTAAGTGTAACACCAATTCGTTTTGAAGTTTTCAACATTAAATTTTTCTGGTATTTTTTAAATACTGGAAATAAAGAGTCACATTTTAGGCATCTTTTTTTTTTGTTGATACTAAAACAGAACACTTCTCATGACGCCATAATCCATTATAAGGTTCAGCTGTTCCTAGATATTCCTAGATAAACAAAATTTCAGCCAAAGCCAATAATAGTATGTATTGAAATTTAAAAATGACTACTGAACCGATTTGGTTGAAATTGTTTACTATCATACCTGACAGTCTGCTGAAGGCTTTAGTACCACTTTTGTTAATAAAAAATACGTAAAAAATTCTTGAAAAATTAATAAACAAAGCTAATTTTTGAGGCCTTTCTGCGAGGTCCGTAAGAGCAGGCCTTTTTTATGTTCCTATTTTGTGATAACACCATTTATTTTTTTTTCCATTTTTTTTCATAAAGTCATTCCAAATATCCTCCAGAGTGTCACCAAATCGCCCGATTTTTAATTTAATTTTGTCTTTTGTTTGGTGGTGTATTGTATTTAAATGTTCCAATTTTCTGACGACGCTATTGAACTTTTTTACAATTTTCATTGAAACGGCTTCAATTCCCTGTTAAAGTTTCTTTTGTGATTAACAAAACTCAAAGTCAAACATTTAGGTACGTTGGCGTAGATCTTCGTGCATAGTGCTTTTCACATGGACAATTATACGTTTGATTTTCTCGAAATGGGGACCGGAATTATTAAATGATTTTGATATCAACAGAAGATAGAACAAAAAACGTTATATACTCGGAAGTTTTATAAACATTTTTATCAACAACAGATTAGCATTTCTTTTGTATCTGTATTCATTTTTAATAAAAATATATTTATCATTAATACCGCTAGAAACATTTCAATACGTTTTCATTAACCATTTTTTATATTTACTTGCCGATCACGTTAAACGATAAAAATCACGGGCAAAGCCGTGACAGGTCAGCTAGTTATATTATAAAAACTTAAAAAATGATATTTAAGAAAAAATGAAATAATAAATAAATAAACATAAAGTTTATGTTTTTTTTATGAATAAATAAATATGTTGAGTGATTTATTTTTCATTTTTTGAAAATTAGAAAAATTTGACAAAAAAGGTCGGCAAGTGCGTATCACTTTGTTGTACAATAAGTGTTGGGTCATTGTAATGAAAAATTATAAAAGTTAAAAAATAATTTAAGTCATGCACATAATACTATAATAGTGTGTAAGATGTGGCATGCAATTCAGACAGACCCCTGCAAGAGGTGACACACAATTCGGACTTCCAATTTATATTTATTTTTTTGGCATGCAATTCGTATGTCACTAAACACCTTATTATGTCCTAATATACAACATCATAATATCATAATATATCATAATATCATGATCGTAACATTGTACAGTTATACTATATAATATGAAGTATCGAAGAAAATAAGAGTAAATTATTATTGCCAATAGTAAATGAAAGTGTATCAGTTTTTATTCTTTAATAAACTGTTTTTCGACTGTTTTAGTTTTCAATATTACGAACTTGGAATGTTTTATATAGTTATGTGAATTTTCCTAACCATAACCGTAATTATGACAAGATATGTACTGAAGTCTAAAATATTATTTAATTAGAATGCGTGTTGAATGTTGATTTATTGATGTTCCAATTTTTTATATAATAATGAAAAATTAAACGAATTGCGTTTTAAATATTGTTGCTTGGAGACCATAAATTGTACGTTGAAAATATTGATATTTACATATCACATTATAAAATAGTTGTTTCATGTTTTTTGAGATAGTTTATTTTAGTGTATACTATATCGACATATTTTATGAAATATCGCTTACAAAAGTAAAGTTTTAATACTGTTCTATAATATAACTTAATCACAATCACATAGATATACTCCAGAAACCGTTCTTCGTAAGCCTGCCTGGTATATCAAACTTTGAAGCAATATCACGGGTTCGTAGAGTATAAGAAAGTAATTACTTCTTATAAGTTGAAATAATCTATAGTATATTGATTTGTCATACAACAGTAGCTGTCATCTAGGGAAGGTTCATGGGTTCCCTATCATCTTTTTTTTCAATATTTATGATCTTAAATTATATTTTAAATGATCAAAAAGTCCATGTTAAAAATCAGCCTTTCCTCCCCCCTCCCCCCACACTATTAGACAAATAATTTGACCGACTGCCACTGGGTGACAACGAACAAAAATATTGTCATGTGAAATTGACTCAATGAATTATTGCCCTACGGGAAAATTGTTTTATGTTGTCCTCACGGTTGTCCCCTGCAACCACTCACTTCGACACGGATCTGAACGTCATCGCATTCAGTTAATATATTGCAGTAACATGATATAGCTCTGCAAGTTGATATCCATACTCTTCATCCCTGTCATGTACACTATTTTTTTTTTTTAGGAAAAGAACTATTTTATTAAAAAAACGATTTCTCATACGCCCGTGGATGTTTGTTATTTCCATTACCTATAATACAACGCCTTTTATATTCTGTGAAGGATTATAATATAATATTTTTGTTTTAATGGCTTTAGAGTTAAGCTTATATGACAATAAATTACAGTTTTGCTACGTTAGTCAACCATTTATCTACTTATCAATCATCACCTCATACGTAACAAATTCCAATGATTTTGCGAATAAAATAATATAAGTTATTTGTATAAGTGTTAACAACAATTTAACTATACCTGTAAACTGATAGAACACGATAAGACTTATTTTGCATGTAATCTGTCTGGTAAAAGGCTCATTTTAAAATGTTAAAACACTAATCGTGTTATATGGCAGATAAATATTTGAGTCTGAATTAAATGGTACGGCCGCAGATATTCACGAAAAACTACAATATTATAACGTACAATAATAAATAATGATTGTATCAAAATATTAATTTTTTCCTTTTTAAATTTGTTACTAGTATATAGAAATATATTATATAGTTTGGTTGGTTTTCGAGTTAGAAATGACACATTCAATTTTTTAAGATTTTAAACCATTTGTTCGATTGGTGATTCATTAATGATGATTACAATTAAAGAATTACTTCATCATAATTTCTTTAAGATTACTCAGTCTTATTATCACGACCATTGTCAGTGTGGTAATTACACCATATGGGAGCGCAGATAGTATTCTAGAAATGATAATGTTCTTGGAAAATTCTGAGAATATTATAATTTCTCCAACTAGCCTTACCGGTTGAGGGTTACTAGATGGTGCTAACTTACATTGTGTTTATTATATGGATCTGGGACCATGTAATATACATATTCGTAATTGTCCATAAATAAAGCGTAGGTATATTAATTAATAATCAAACCTAACCTATATAATGTATGCTTGGAAATATTTTTTAAGCTATATTAGGTATTTGTATTGCTATAAATAACAATGTTAACGAAATAGTAAAGCCGAGGCTACAGCCCCTGAAATTGATAATCTAGCTGCACCACTATAATTATGACGGTTACTGTTTTGATTTGATAATATTGCAGTCATCCCTGTGCACAAAAATCTTTATATAAATATTATTATCATATATCTGCTATCGTTGTCACTATAATATATTATATTGTAACCTGTACGCAGGACTCAAACCTATATCGCCATAATGTCGGACTTCGTCCAATTTAGTAAAATACTGAACGTGTTGGCGCTTGCGGTGAAAAAATCGAACACTACGATGCAACTCTCGAACACCGAACGTCGGTTACGTATAAAATGCGTACAAGACATCGCAACGTTCATGGACGGTGAGTTGCATATTTTTGCACAACTGTATGGCGTGTTTTTCGTATCTACGATTATAGATATTATTATATACAATATAATATGACTATATGAGCATAAAATGATTTTTTTTCCAAACCACATAACTTTGAATTCGCGATGTTTATTAGACGTTATCAAACAAACTGGGAGAAGGGGCAGCAGGGCATTTAGTAAATACACAGCACTTTATAATACATATATGTATATACATCGGAAATATCCACCGAATAAATGTCCTAATATCTAACAAACTTTTTAACCAATCGATCATTTAGAGTGAAAATTCATAACACACTTTCCAACTCTCATCATATCGAAAATGGCCTTCCTCAAGGCTCAGCCCTCAGTGTCTGTCTCTTCTTGGTAGCTATAAATGATATCGGCAATAATCTTCCTTCTCCTGTCAAATACATCCTCTTTGCAGATGATTGCAACATATATTGCAGTGGGACAAACTTAGTGACCTCTTCACAACTCTTACAAGAGTCTCTAAACATACTAGCCATATGGTCCTCTAATACTGGTTTTATTTTTTCTACTACCAAATCACAAGGCATCATATTTATTTAAAAAAAAACTCACCTTCACCTTCAATTACCTTAAACATGACACCATTAAATTTTTCGGACAACTTACGTATCCTAGGTCTCATTTTTGACCACAAATTGTCATGGAAACCACACATCAAAAAACTGAAAACTAGTTGCATGGATAGAATGAACATTATTAAAACCTTATCAAACCTTTCATGGGGTTCTGACCAGAATAGTCTTATATTAAAATATAAATCATTAATCCTATCACTCATAAATTACGGTTCTGTCATTTATGGCACTGCCAAAGCTAAGACACTCTCCTCACTCGATCCGATTCACAATCAAGGAATCAGACTTGCCACTGGTTCTTTTAGAACAAGTCCAGTGACCAGTAAATTATGCAACGCCGGAGAACCTCCTCTCCAAATCATTCGTAACATCAACAAGACGAAGTACATGATCAAGATTTCAAATCAGCCAAAACATATATCCTCCTCTAACTTCCACCAACATTTTCTAAATACTAAAGCGAAGACTCCTACCACGATCTTCGAAAACTTCAATTGAATAAAGAAGAATATTAATCTTAATATAGATTTAACCAACAAGTCCTCCTTTCCTATACAAGCGCCCTGGACTTGGCCCCGGACATTAATACGGATCTTCTCAAATATAATAAAAACACAAATACAAACTCGCTCATTGTCTCCCTATTCTACGAATCCGTTGACCTCTTATTCCACGACTAAACGCTCATTTACACAGATGCATCTAAAAGCATTAACGGAATAGGTTTCGCAGTAGTAGACGGCCCTCAAGTTAGAACTTTTCAACTTCCGTCATTCTCCAGCATCTTCACAGCGGAAGCATATGCGATATATATAGCAGTACAATCCGCCATCCAATCAAACTATAAGTATACTCTTATAATAAGTGACTCTCTCAGCGCCCTGGTCTCACTTCAAGACCACCTCTCCCAAAATGAAGTAACCCAACTCACAAAAGACCTTATTTCCTCATCGAAAAACAAAATTAAGTTCATGTGGGTCCCATCCTACATAGGCATCCCCGGGAATGAAAAAGCTGATAAAATGGTGAATGAAGTGGTGACATCCTCAACCTCTACCATCATTAATAAAATCCCAAATAAAGACCTCATGTATGAAGCCCATAAATGGATAATTAAAACATGGCAAAATCACTGGGATTCAATACCCATCAGCAACAAACTCAAAAACATCAAAAAAACTGTGTCCAAATGGGCGTATCCTGAGAACGCATCTAGACGTGAACAAATAATAATAAACAGATCCAGAATAGGCCATTCCCATATCACACACTCATACTTGATATCCAAAAAACCCCCCTCCCCTTGTGTGACACATGTAAAACTCCCATCACAATGGTACACATCATTATGGACTGCCCCAAATTCTCAACCGCACGTTTTCTTCTCAATAATCCAAGGTCTATCGAAGAAGCCCTCAATCAACACAACTCCGACAACATTTTTAAATTTTTCAAAAAAATAGATTTAGATAAAAAATTGTAAATATTATAATTTTTTTCATTGTATTCCTTTAATAATAAGATAATGTCAACTTTTACATCGTAAAACTTTAACTCTTTGTAACTATAGGCTTATAATCTAATAAAAAAAAAAATGTCCTAATAGTAGTGTAGCCCGGACGGTTAAAATAATGTTGTATATATATATTATATTACCTAGTACTACCTGCCTACTCAGTATTATATATTATGATACATCGGTATGAATTGTCTCGTTTTAATAGTTTTAATTATTGAAGCTGTCGAAAAGCAAACTGATATTTGAGTTGACTGAATGAATAAGTCGTCATCGATGGTCGTTTATAATATTGTATACATTTATTTATACCTAAACTATTTTTTGTACTAGAAACGACTGAGAGTATCGTCGAGGATAACGAATTCGAATCGCCTATGAATTTTTTCGAAGGCGTGACAATAGACTCCGATGATTATAATGTATTGACGACAACCAAATATTTGGTTTTGAAGACTGAAGAAATGATCGAAAGCTGGATGGCTGCTTTCCCTAAAGTGAGCAGAATATATTTATGAGCGATGTTAGAATATTAAAATATTATTATCATACATATATAATATTGCACACGTTATCGTTGCATAATTAATAATTGCAAATTCACGAATCAAATTTTTCGGTCTGCATTAATCGGTTCTTATTGTTAATTATCTGTCATTACTCATTTGTAATATTTATAATCGTAAACGACACATTTAAAATAAATTCATGCGTGTAGATTATCAATTGTTATTACCACAGTCAAAGCATAATAAAAAACAAAACATAGGTATGACACATAATTTCTGGAATTATTAGATCAAATCATATTTTTTCTGCTTTTGATGAAGTTAAAAAAAAATTATGAGGGGCCGAGTCCTTCGGCTCGAGGATCCAATCCATGAATGTCTATACCTATTAATTGCTCCGTTTAATTCACCACTCAGCCACTGACTATCGGATTTGGTCTAATTCTGCTGCATGTACAATATTATAGTAGTTATTGTAATATGCACAATACAATATTAAACCAATGCCTTGAGCTCTAATAGTCTAATAAATATATTATCATGCAATTTATTGTTCGCAGTTGCTTCGGCAGTATAAGCTGGAAAAAAAACAGCCAGCGTGGTTCGGACCTCACAAAGAAATCGAATTTTGGAGAAAAATGTACATTAAGTTTAATCGGGTGAGTTTTCTGTTCGATAGCAATTTCGTGACGTTCGCCGAAACAGCTATGAAGCGAACTAATTCTACATTGCTAAAAGTAAATATGATAACTTAGTATATTATACATTATAATATAATATTATTGGTAGACATTGGATAAAGCGAATGGATAGTAGGTGCAAGAGGCTTATCCCAGATAATTTGTTGAGTAGAAGTGTACTACTTTTACCCTTCTATTATCAGTTTTAATTAAATTAATTCGTTTTTATATTTAAGTATATTTAATTATATTATGTTCAATGGTTAACGACCCAATATTTTATTATATTCATTTCAACATGTTTTATAATTTGTTTCATGAATCAAATAAGGAGATGTTTACATTAACTTATTTACCTAAGTAAGTTTGTAAATATCATTGGTAAATATATTAAGGGCAGAGATTCTCAAACTATGGGTTGCGTTAAGTTTTGAAATACATATTATACTATAAACCTACATTATTTTTATATTTGAAAATATTTAATATTAAATTACTATAATATATATGGAATTTGTTTAGCGTATTGCGTATAACTTATATGGGCACTTTTAGGTTTAATGTGTGACCTATAGGCTATAGAAAAAAAAAATTCAAATGTATAAAAAAATTATTACTAAAATTAATAAAACAAAAAAATAAAATATTATTAAATTATAAGGCTTTTTTATGGGAGTCAGAAAAAGTCCAAGAAAAAAGTACATAAAAAAGTTAGATTTTATTTTTTCGGAAAAAAAGTTTTAAATTAATATTAATATAAATAAAAAATGATTAATAATGTAACATCATTTAAAATTAATAATTGGTCTCCAGCATGTAATGGTTTGTGATTAACCGAGTGTTAGTAAAATCTGCAATAAATAAATTCTCTATTATAATTTACTAGCTGAATCACCCGGCGTTGCCCGGAAAAACTCCTTTTGGTGTAATTTACTCTGCATAGGTATGGAAGCAAAATCATATTATATTTTAATTTTTAGCCATCCCACGTGGCGTTGCCCTGAGTTTCGCTTATGGTAATGCGAACAGTATATTATCAGGTAGGCAATCTACCTGCAGTAGATACCTACACATTGAGGGGGGAGATAAAATATAGGTAGCCTATATTAGTACAGCTTAATAGTTAAAAAACAATTTGTATAAGTGTACCTAAAATAGTATTGAAGTCATAGTTGATCATCCCGGATTTTTAGGAGTATTTCATATTTATGTATTAATATACTTTGGGGGTTATTTAATTTATTTTTATGGAAAAACCGGCGTATTTGTTGTACCTAGATTTGTGAAATAATTCGCATATTAGATAACTTGTAATCAAAGGAAACACTTAAAAAACAAAAAAAAGTTTCGATTTCCACCGTGAATCTTAAAATCCCTGTTTTGCCACCTCTTTAAAAGTCGAATATCAGAAACACTCCTTTCTTATTGCGTATCTAGATCAATAGAATTTGTATGTGTATTGGTTTATGTTATCGGTGTGCATTTTATCGTTCATTATAATAAAATGGGAGTATTGGTGTACGCGCGATGCATGAGATTATTTTTATCGATAAACTTCTCGGAACAATAATTGTTATTCTTATCTACACGACGACGACGAACAAAAAGGATAGGTTGCAGGTAGCTGGACAAGGCCGCCGTGCCGCACAATACGTATTGGTGGTGGATAATTATTATTGTTAATAACTAATTATTGACCAACATTATCGGACTTAATTTATGCCTAAAACCTGCTCCGTGATATCCCCTTTCATTTAAAAAAACTGCATGACAATTGGATAAGAAGTTTCGAAGCCAAACCGTAACAAAGATTTCCTCTTTTGCTTGATTTCAGTTTTATATATATAGATTTATTATTATTTACCTTTAGAAGTGATTAAAATACTCGGACGGTGTACATACATTTTTTGAGAGCATTTCCAGCGGATGCTTGTTGATAAATCATAATTAATTATGTATTCGAAACCATTTCAAATTTTTTTTTCCTTGATTTCAAAATCATTACCTATCCAATACGTCCATTTCGATGTGAATAACTGTGATATTGGACAACGACTGGGTTTTTTTATGCGTTATCGAGCCATTGATTTTTATATTATATTATGTATTATATATTTCATATTTTACAATATAGATTAATTTTGCTTTCTATTACTGTAGTTTGATAGCAACAAATCAAATCTGACATTTTTTCCAAAAAAAATAAAATAGGACTTCTTTCCTCGGACTTTTACAGTATTTACAAAATGTTCTAAATCAAGGCTGCCCAATTTATTTTGGCTATAATTTCAAATACAGTGGTTACGGGGTTTAGCGAGTACCAGCAAACGCACAATATTTTTTATAAATAAAGAAGAAGAAGATAGCAGAAAAGATTTATGTCATGTACAAATATGAGCATATGATACAAATATACATTATTTTCCTTGCAACTTTATTATTGTTTTTCGTTGATATCCAAATTAGGTTTAATCATTTATCATTATTAGTAACGATTACGAGAGTGTATATACCAGCAATGCGTCAACATAAGGCTACCAGACTAAAAGTTATCGAAAAGATAGCAATTAAATATGAAACAACTAATTTTCAAAAAAAAGTTCATTAGTTTGTAATGGGTTGCTAAAACTTTTAAATTTTTCAAAATGGTTATCATGAAAAGTTGGATGTCTCTGGTTTAGGAAACAAGGGTAGTAACTTTCACTATATTTTCAAGTGAAATAGGTCAAAATGATTTAGACTATATAATCGCTGAACTCGTAAATTTACTCCAAGTTACATCACTTATTCCATACATAGTATTACATTATATTAAACTATAAAGAAATATGACTTTTATAACACACTTGGCCTCGTATCACGTAGCCATGGATTGTCGTGAAACAAAGAACGATGCATTTCTACAGAAAAATAAGGGAAACCGTGATCTATTTGAACTCGTTCGAAAAGATGTTCGTGGATCTGTACCAGACCGACATCAGTCGTCTGAAATCGTCGATCGCAAACGTTTTCGATGCAATGCCGATTGCACAGACGTTTTCCAAATATGCGTTTGACAGACGGTCGTCAACTAAGCTACTGTTGACGTGTTTGAACCAAACGGTGTTAAGTAGTGTTAACTATCTGACCGACGACATGAGCGTGGCTTTTTGGAGCCAACCCAAATCTCTATTGCTCGAGAAACTCGAACGGTGCATAGAACTCAAGGACCATGTGTTCAATTGTCACAACAAATCGGCCAACAAAATAAACATCGAAGATCGGGAGCTGTTTCGGGTATTATTTATCACGTCGTTCGGAAACTTCGTTGAATTCGTCAACCGACTAGACAAAGTAAGCACGCTTATAACGAATAGGTAGTAACAGGTGCGTACATAGGGCTTATTTATCTTCATCATTGATTCTCACTTTTACTCTATAAAAACATATTTAGTAATTTTCCTGAAATTTTGTTGAAGATTTGAACCCCTAAAACCCCTATTGTGTACGCACCTGGGTAGTTAAAATATAAGGTATATAAAATGAGAATTCCTATATAAAACAAAGCATGTCTGCTTGTCCCTCGCCAATATCGATGACTTTATCCAATTAGTATTCCAGGATTTATTTGAAAATATTTTCTATTTTTTTTAACCACTGTATAATTATTATTATACAGTATAATTACTGTATACTGACCTAAAAATAGGTTTTTATTCTTTTTATTGACATGTTTTGTAGTATTTTACGTAGATATTTAGGGATTTGTACATGTTATCTTTCAGTAACTTGTGTAAAAATGTAATTTGTTGAGAAACGTAGAAAATATTTCAGTTTCGAAATTCCCAATTTAGGGTTCATTTTTTTTGATAACCAATTTTTGACTTTTGTATTTGATACTTACGTTATTGTACCTACAATTATTTTGCAGATGAAAAATATGATAAAAACATACCAATCGTATAAAATGTTGAAAAAATCGTCGATCCCAATAGTTCGTAAACTTTATGCTGACCTAAAAGAAATGTTCAAAACGTTTACAAAAAAAAGAGAAGACGTATTAAAACTATTCGAAGATCGAAAGTTTAAAGAGGACAGTGACCAATTTGATTTGGATATCGAGGAGTTTAAAATTCGGCTGAAAAAACATCTGAAAACTGAGATCGAAGAAACAACAGGCTTCGTAAACAAGGTTGAACTGTTAAGAAAATGTGAAACCCTGAAAATGGACGACTTGGATCTCGAATTAGTGTACATCAGTATACTAAAAAATATTAACATTTGTAAACGACACAGCACGATAATTATTACTCTCTAGGGGTTCATTGATAAATACTAATAATCTACAAATGTTTATTATAGACTACAGAAATTTGTACTCTACGTACAGAAATAACGTGCCATTAACAAATCACTTGCCTATGATTTCTAGTCAAATCATGTGGATATCGATGGTAAATGAAAAAATCCAAACGCCGATGAAATTTTTTTTGGTAAAAAATTAAAACACTTATTGTATTCCAAAACTAAATACCATATCGTGCATTAATACATTTACAACTTGTCGTTTTACAGAGTAAGAGCCAAAACCTGTGGGGGCAAAATGTGAATACGTACAAGGCTTTGTGTACCGCGCTTAGAAACCACGAACTATCTCTGCACTCAGATTGGTGCGGGCAGATTGGCGAAATAGTAAGTACCTACCAATCGTAGTCTTTGCGTATTTCGTACCATATGAATTAATAAAATATTTTAAAAATATAATATAACTTATTTCCGCTCAAAAATTGAAAAGGATACTGTCTGGAGGACTGGACCGTTATTGATCAGAAACCAGAAAACTAGGAAGTATAGCGTCAATTTTTCGAAGTATATCACTGAAAAAGTTGACATTGCTCAGCTCATGGTTTACCAACGACTCCCTATACCTCGGAGACTACAGTTTAAAGTACAGCGCAAAGACATGATGTATCAGATATATTTATACTGCGAAGATATCGTAAAACGATACAACCAATTGAGGTATAAAACAAACTTTTAAATTAATACTATTAAGATAACGAATTAAGTTAAAGCTTTTTACTTCGTCAGACTAATGGTACCAGACGTGTTCTATAAATTAATTAACTTCGAACTGATGAAAATGGATAAGCTACTGATACCATTGATTAATACGATAACATGGTCTTCAACCCGGGCCACGAATATAATACTCGACGTGATGGAAAATTTCAATTATAGCGAGACGTTTATAAAGAAGGTATGCTTAGACTTGCCACATAATATATATTACGAGCAAAGAAGGAAACCCGCTGTATTAAA
This sequence comes from Neotoxoptera formosana, assembly GCA_022818045.1. Taxonomy (NCBI): domain Eukaryota; kingdom Metazoa; phylum Arthropoda; class Insecta; order Hemiptera; family Aphididae; genus Neotoxoptera; species Neotoxoptera formosana. The sequence goes on along the minus strand of CM040630.1, from coordinate 45,864,837 downwards.
ATTCCCGGGTACTGTGAACGGGCATGTACCAGTTGCCCCCAAAAGTACCCATTTTTAAACCAATTCTCCCCTAACTACCTAGAGCAAAATGTACCAGTTGCCCTCATATGTTAATATATACACAATTACAATATTACGATTACAATATTCGTATAGCCAGTTAAATAGGGAAGGTAAATATACAAATAATAAATAAAATATAAAATTATTTATAAAAATAAAGTAAAACAATATAAAATGATAGAAACAAATTTTGATATATGATTTTGTATTTTGTATTTTGTAATAAATATAATATATTATACAAATAATATGGATAAAATTAAATTTGGATCAATAATAGCCTACTTTGTGCAAAGCGAGGATTATACCAAAACGCGTATAATTTTAAATGCGTATAAGTGGATAGCCGATAAATAAGTAACGATTAACGGCAATTATATTAGGCTTTATTATAACAAAACATAATACATAATATTATATCTAATTTTTAATATTTTTTTTTTTTGACAAAATATTCACATTGAATGCCACTTAATTATAATTTTTATTATTTTATTGACTACTACTGTAAACATATTATTTTGTTAGTAATTATTACAAAATACAATATTATATTCAATTCCAAGCATATGAATTTTGTTCGATCATTTTATACTATTTAACTTTATTTTTATAAATTATTTTAAATTTTATATTTTATTTATTATTTGTATATTTACCTCCCCTATTTTACGGGCTATATATTTTAATCTTTTATATATGTACATGTGAGGGTAACTGGTACATTCAGTTGAGGGCAACTAGTACATTTGGTTGAGGGCAACTGGTATATTTTGAAAATCCTGATAACAGCCATGGGGAGCAACTGGTCAACACCCCTGTGAACAATACCCGAACATTTTTAACAATGTAAGAATAATCATTCTAATACTACAATTTTTTATACATGGACCGGACATTGTACGAGAGTACCCGGAAAAGTGTGTTCTGTAATCTAAGTAATCAAAGTGAATTATATATAGGTACAGCGCACTACGCACGCTTATATCGAATGACATTTATACGTAGGTAACAAGTGCGTTTAGGTGGACTTACACCTACATATTTTATTTGTTTGATACCACGACTTACGAGATACTTATCTAATTCAGAAACAAATATACTTATAAGTTATATTCATACTTTTATTAATAATTAATTAAAATAAAATTATTAAAAAATAATAATAATATAAGGTCTTTAATGGTAGGTACTAAACAATTATTTAACCTATAATATATTTAAAAACTATTTATAGGTAAGTAACTAATATTTGAGGCGTCTATTTTTAATTTTATTTTAATCTACAGTGCCCAATTAGAGTTGGACACGGTATATAATACCTGGACATTGTAAACTTATTCTTACTTAACTCTCAAAAATCGAGCATTGTCCATCGTGCCCAGGCATTATGATAAAATACCCGACTTCCTACTTATAACACATTTATGTATATATATATTTTTTTTATTTGTTAAAACCATACAAGTTTGTTTTATACACTTGTAATAAATATATAACTGTTGACTTAGCTTGCTGACATGGACGATATTTTACGAAATGAAATCGAAAACATAGCTCAATATCTATTTATAAAGTTGCCAGACAAGCCGGTATTGCCACAGGAATTTAGGGAACTGAACAAGATGCATTTGGAGGATACTATGAAAAACTTTTCAGACAAGACGATTTTCATAGAGGATATTTTTAATTATGTGATTAAGTTGATTCTTTACAGAGTGAATGATAGATATTCCTTTAAAGACGAAGACACGATGTACGACTTTTTCAATTTGAGCAAAGCGTTGGAGGATATTAAAGACACGGACGGAGAAGCTAAACGTAACGGTACGGGTTTATCTGAAATTGGCATATTTTTTAAACTCAGCTTGTGTGACGCTTGCTTTTAATCACATTTTTGTACACACGTTTTATGTAAATAAAATTATTTTTGTAAACAGACGAAAAGTTTCCTGCTGCGATCCATCTTACAAGTAAACAAGTTGATAACTTGTGTATGGGTGTTTTTAGGTTCTATAATTTTTTTTACACCAAGTCGCTAATGAGCACGATGCACAGTACGTTCGATTATATGCAAGAAGGGTTGTCTTATAACCAGTGAGTATCTGGCTGAAATTTGCCAGTGAATTAGTAAAAAATAACAATAATAACAATATTGTATTAACGCTATTTTATGTCAAGTTCGGATCGGTCACCGTTTTTGAAAATCAAATTAACTCTAGTTGATTCTGACGTTGGAATAGAACCATCGTGGAGAATCATTAGCTCGTCTTTGAAGCATGTGATTTCAGAAGCACGGAATGCGACAACAGAATTAACACGTTGGGGTTTTAATCATTTAAAGGTTAATTAAATTGTATTATATTATACACTTGTGTAGTGTTGATAATATATTCGATTCTGCATAATGTTGAAGCAAGGCAATTGAACTTGCGGTTCGAGTACACCGTTTGATAATATTTTAAAGAATCCATTACATCTATGGCATTTATTTTTAAAATATTATTTAAAGTTAAATTTTACTAAAAAATAGTGTTTATGTGTTTGTTTAATATTTTAAATATTATGTATAAGCACACTTTTCAGTATCTGTACCTCTATCCCTAGGTACACTTACCTAGGTAATATATATTTCTCTCTCTCTCGCTCTCTTCTCTCTCCATCCGTCGTTTTTAATCATTGAGATTATAAGGTGAAACATTTTATTTTTCATTAATTCCTATATTCTGCTATAAATATTATATTAAAGTATTATGATTTATGAAATGCAGAGCAACGATTATTGCTACAAGAAACAAATATCTAACAACAAAGACATAATTGCTGCAGCCAAAGAAGTAAAAAATGCCATAAGACCGTTGAAAAAGGAATTAGAAGATATTGTATCCGTAAGTACTTGTCCACTTATTACAACATTACATATGTTTTAAAGTGTCATATGTTTTTTTATGTTTTTTATTTTATTTTTAGCTATACCATAATAAATTTCAAGACATTTTCGTCGAATATCATGGAAAAATAGAAAAAATAAATTGGTTGTTAGAACAACAAACCAAACTGGACTCAATTCGATATGTATTTGACCATATGGACTTTTCAATCGATATGATTTATGACGAACCTCTGAGTGTACAGATTGGACCTTTAGAAATTCAATTAGGTGATTATTTAAACTGACACGTAATTTCTGTTTACATTATATATATTATTTAAGTTTTTTTCACTAAAACTGTTTGTATTGTTAGACGAATTTAAAGAGTCTTTACACGATGAAATCAAACAATGGAAAATCGCATTTGCCGACGGTGTGTTAGAAACGTCCAAACTTAAATACCTGTGTAAATACATATCAGAGAAATGCAGTATAATTTCGTCACCAATCAATGATTTGGTCGATGCTAGAAATGTAATCATATGTTTGGAAGAACTGGAAAACAATTTAACGGATTTGGACAACAATATAGAAGAAACCGTGGAAGTTTACGATTTGTTAAGTGAATACAAAATCCCGATTAAGCCTGATGATGAGAGACAATTGAATTTACTCACCGAAAATTATAAAAAACTCAAATTGGAGGTGACATTTATGATATATCATTGACTACAAAGAGCGCTAATGAGACTATTAATATTAAAATATGTGCGTTATTTTATAGATGTGCAACGCACCGCAAAGACTATTGGATATGTACATCCCTTTGAGGATGGAATTGCAAGAAGGCGTACTAAATCTTCAATCTGATATATTGGTTTTCGACAAACAGTTCGTCGAAAGAGGCCCTATGGTCGATGGTCTAATGCCTTCCGAAGCTGCTGAGAGGTAAAACAGAAATAAACATATGATATTATTAGATAGTGTTGTATTTTAAGTTTTTTAAACTCACTGTTGTTTAATTTATGAATAGGGTTTTACTATTTCAAGACCGTTTCGACGAGTTGGTCTCGTTGATGGAACGTTATCAGGATGGTGAACGTTTATTCAATACGCCAGTGACTTCATTTCCTACGCTGACTGAAACTAGACGAGTATTCAACTTACTAAAAAAACTTTATGATCTATATAGTGCAGTCAATCGTTCCATTCAAATTTGGTCAAGTACACTATGGAGCCGTTTAAAAATAGATGATATTATCGATGGTTTGTCAGATTACACCCAGAAGTGTCGTAAACTTCCTAAAGGTCTAAAGGAATGGCCAACGTATGAAGAATTAAAAAATAACCTCGACGAATGGTCCGATAAAATGATTCTAGTAGAAATGATGTTTAAGAATTCGCTAAAACCTAGGCATTGGGAAATGATAGAAAAGGTGACTGGTACACTATTCCCCATAAACGACCACGATTTTGCGCTCAAAGATATTATGTCTGCTCCTCTATTGAAAAATAAAGAAGAGCTGGAGGACATATGTCAGACAGCTATCAAAGAGATCGACATCGAAGCGAAATTGCGACAGATAATATTTGATTGGTCAACTATAAAAGTAGAACTGGCTCAATTTAAAAACAGAGGATTTTTACTTGTAAAAGGACAAGAACTAGCGGAAGTCGTAGCCTTACTGGAAGACTCACAAATGGTTATGAGCTCATTAGCGTCCAATAGGTAACACCTTCATTGAATAATATATGTATTACGAGCAAGACGTGCAAGACATGTACATAGTTGTAAAGTTTTTTTTTTTTTTAATGATTAGTTTTGCTCAAACGAAAATAGTTAATTGTTGTATAACAAGAAACGAATTTAAAATAAAGTTTATTTAATGCAAAATGAAATATGGGTCACCGGTTAACACAAATAATGATACTTAATATTCTGAACTTTTTGTAGGTATAATATCGCGTTCAAGTCTGAAATAATGGATTGGGTTAAGAAATTCGCCGTGACCAGTCTAGTCTTAGAAAATTGGATTCTCGTGCAAAACCTTTGGATGTATTTAGAAGCCGTTTTTATCGGCGGTGACATATCGAAGCAACTGCCACAAGAAACAAAGCGTTTCACTGTAAATTATTTTATCGATATTTTTATCATCAGTGTATTTACATGATTTAAGTTTAGGCCATAGATAAATTATGGGTAACCTTAATGACCAAAGCACGATTTCTGGAGAACGTTATTGAAATATGCACCGGTGATGGGTCAATGGAAATTTTACTGCCGTACATGTTGGAACAGTTGGAATTATGTCAAAAGTCATTAGCGGGGTATCACAATATATTACAAGCAAATTTATACTTATTTGGTTATTTATGGGACGTCTCGCAAGAATTTATAGCAGTTTAGAAATTTGCGAAATTCTTGCATGACTAGACCGTTTTTGAGACGACCTATTTTTAAATATGTATTTATGATAATGGTTAATCAATTAGGTACTTGGACCAAAAAAGAAATATATTTTCGAGGTTTTACTTTATCTCGGACCCAGTGCTTTTGGAAATTTTGGGTCAAGCTTCGAACTCACATAACATTCAACCTCATTTATTAAGTCTTTTTGATAATACTGCAAAACTAATATACTTCGAGACCGAATACGATAAAGTGCGAGAAATTGTATCTAAAGAAGGCGAAAAAATCCTATTAGAACATCCCGTATTGTGCACCGGAGGAGTGGAAAATTGGTTAAACGTTTTACTTAAAGAATCGAAATTTTCCGTGAACCAAATAATAGCGAACGTGAACAATTACATTGAGACAGACTCACAGTTCTCAGTTATAACGATGGTTGAAATATTTCCTGCCCAAGTGCGAAAGTCGTTTTAAACTTCACAGATTTAGGCATCTAGTATTTATCCAATTTTATGTTAACAGATGGGACTCATCGGTTTACAACTGCTATGGACAATTCGTACAGAATATGCTCTTAAAAACTCTGGTACTATGAAAAAAATTATGAAAGAAACTAATCAAGAATTTATTAAGCTCCTTAATATACTTATTGACGCCACTACTAAGAATCTGACCAAAATCGAAAGATTGAATTTCGAGACTTTAATTACAATCCACGTTCATCAGAGGTATATATATATAAAAAAATATAATTGTTATATGAACATTACTATTAATAGTGTGTCAGAAATTAAAATACTACTTGAATATTTCAGGGACATTTTTGAATCATTATATCACATGAAGATCACCAACTTATTTGATTTCGAATGGTTGAAACAAGAGCGATTTTATTACAAAGAAGAATTTGACCGATGTGAAGTTCGCATAACCGACGTGTTGTTTGTGTATCAAAATGAGTTCCTGGGCTGTTCTGATAGGCTAGTGATCACGCCACTCACAGATCGCTGCTACATTACTCTAGCCCAAGCAGTTGGTAAGAGATCCAAAAAGAAATGTAGAGACGACAGTGAATCTGTCATAATTTTATATAGTTGTTAATTGAGGTGTAAAAATAGAAAAATCCAGTACCTACTTAATAATTGAGACAAACTAACAAAAACCACAGTAAAACGGGAATATTTACATTTTACGCAACACTGGTTGTTGACAAAGTTGATTTTGTTGGTTTATTATAAATTTATGATTCGTAATGGAATAACCATAGGGATTTAATATTCAAATATTTATAATACAATTTTCTAGACTTGATATGATTATGAATTATGAAATGTTTCATTTTATTGGCTTATCTTTGTTTTCAATCATCCAAACGTATTGTGCTAAACACACTTAAATGCATTACGTCCATATACCTATTTAATATTTTATCTAATGTATAAATCCGACGGGAATACACAGGAATGAACATGGGTGGAGCTCCAGCAGGACCAGCGGGAACGGGGAAAACGGAAACGACGAAAGATATGGGAAAATCACTCGGGAAATACGTGGTTGTTTTTAATTGTTCGGATCAAATGGACTACAGGGGACTGGGTCGTATTTTCAAAGGTTTAGTGCACTCGGGTACGTGGGGTTGCTTTGACGAGTTCAACCGGATCGAACTTCCGGTACTTTCGGTCGCCGCTCAGCAAGTATACACCGTGTTTACGGCTCGCAAAAGCTACAATGAAACATTCATTTTCAAGTATTCGTTGTCTAACTACGATTCTATAGCGTCATGGTGATATTTAACTTATTTTTACTCTAGCGATGGCGATACGGTTCCCATGAACCGAGAATTCGCCATATTCCTGACCATGAATCCTGGATATGCTGGACGCCAAGAACTACCAGAAAACTTAAAAGTCCTTTTTCGGAGTGTAGCTATGATGGTCCCAGATCGATTGGTAATTTATTTATAATTTGATTGCTCCATATTATTTTGAAACGTAGTTCCTTATGGCGCGATGTGAGCGGAGGGACCCTAGCCCAGAAAAACCGTGCACATCGAAAATAAAAGCGTTAGTCGCTATCTCTTTTGCTCTTTACCGCTTTCTATATACTTCTGTCTCTCTCGCTCTACGGTCAGCTTCGTTGCTAATGGATCGCGACTACACGTGTAATGAACTACACGGGTACCCGTGTTTTTACCTTTGACGCGACGGGGTTATAGCCCGTGTAATAAAAATACCCGTGTATTTAATACACGTGTATCTTAATACCCGTGTATCTAAATAGCCGTGAGCTTAAATACTCATACATATAATATAGGTACACGGGTAATGATAAATAAATACACGGGGGTATGCACGGTTATTATTAAATACACGGATGAACACGAGTATTATACACGGGCTTTAATATACTTTTTGCCCGCGTACCCGGGCTCCGTGTACCCGTGTATTCTAATACCCGTGCACGACCACGACCTCTAGTTGTTATTATATTATATCTCCCCGTCGCGTCGCCGCCGATAAAACACACACAATAGAAAAAAATATGTCAGGTGACAGGTAGCTGGAAACCCTAGATACTATTGTTATAATAAATTATTATAGTATTACAATTGAAACCGTTCATAACAAAATAAATAACATTAAATATTATAAAATCACTTTCATGAGTCATGATTGTGTTGAGGAATCCGGGTTTTTCAGTTATGATTTTATTTTGCTTCTGGGCTAGGGTCCCTCCGTTCACATAGCGCCATAAGAAACTACGTTTCTACCGGGTGTCCCATGACAACACTCGACTTTTTTATTAATATTATTACTTGAATGTAATACTTATAAACAACTCATAGCGAAACTTTTGCCAAAACTACACATTTCATTCGTAAAATCATATACTATAAAATAGTGATATTATTCAGGAAACATATTAACCTGTACAAATTAGTTTAAGGATAATTTAAGCAATATTTATAAAAAAAACATTTAATAATTGTAAAAATAATAATAATAAGACACAAGTTAATGATCCAGCTACCGAGGCTTGAACACAATAAAACACCTATTTTTATTGTGGTATTTCGAATAACCATTTAAAAAATAATAAATTTCATGAATTCAACCCTAAGTTGAATTACTATTAATTAGAACATGTTTAATGTGATTTTACTATACATACTTTAATGACGGATTGTTTTGTGTTTGTTTTTAGATAATAATACGCGTGAAATTAGCAGCTTGTGGTTTTAAAAACAACCTACCCTTATCAAAAAAATTCTTTATACTCTATCAGCTATGTGAAGAACAGTTGAGTAAACAGGTGCACTATGATTTCGGTCTGCGTAATATATTGGCTGTCTTGCGTACGCTCGGCACCCAGAGGAGAAGCAACTCGAGCGAACCCGAAGAAACAATACTCATGAGAGTGTTGAAGGGAATGAACGTTTCAAAGTTAGTCGATCAAGACGAAACAATTTTTTTGTCTCTGATCGAAGATCTATTTGTCGGCATGAAATCGACTTCGTCTACATACAGAGACTTACAAACAGCTATACTGAGCTCTTGTGACGAGAAACAGTTGGTCAACCATCCTTCTTGGAATTTAAAAATAATTCAAGTACTATGCGTACCAAATAGCTTATTATATATTAGTATTGTTAAAATGTACCGTGTACGATGGCTTGGCTTGCATTTATTTCGTTTTAAAGGTATACGAAACGTCTTTGGTGCGTCACGGGCTGATGATACTGGGACCCACTGGTTCTGGTAAGACCACTGCTATTCACTGTCTTCTATCGGCCTTAACCAAAACTGGATTGACACACTTCGAGTACCGAATGAATCCCAAAGCCATTACTGCATCACAGATGTTCGGGAGATTAGACGTGGCCACGAACGATTGGACTGATGGTATATTTTCGACGCTCTGGAGGAGAACGTTAAAGGTATGTTTTCGTTTATCGGGACGATCAATTTTACTGGTTTCATGTTATCTTGGTGGTTAACGTACTATAATTTATTATTCCCTTACAATAATTCAATACCAGCTGAGTCCAGACGAATACTGTTGGATAGTATTAGATGGTCCGGTAGATGCGGTTTGGATTGAGAATTTAAACTCCGTCTTAGACGACAACAAAACGCTTACCTTGGCAAACGGCGATAGAATCGTCATGGCCCCCAACGCCAAACTTTGTTTTGAACCAGATAACGTGGACAATGCTTCCCCGGCCACCATATCTAGGATGGGAATGACCTATTTCTCGTCCACAGTGTTATCATGGAGAGTAATATTGGGAGTATGTATAAAATATTACGTTACTGTTTTTTTCTAAATCTAATGATAATAATAATAATAATACTTATTACTGATAAAGTGATAACTACCTCAAATAATTCGATAGTTATGTTGTCGACTAATATCATAAAAATATGATATATTTTTTAATATATTTAAAAAACGTCTTATATTTATCTTTTTCACTTGTATATTCGTTGATTAAACCACTCTTTCCTTTTGATTTTAAAATAGAAATGTACAATTTAGTTTTGTTTGTTTGAAGCAGAATACTTTTCTAAGCAGTTTAACATTTCATGGTACCTCTAATTCTCCTATCTAAATATAAAAATCACTCCCTATAAATATACGAGTATTGGAAGTGTGCTTATTTTTACTATAATATATTTCTGAACTAATTAACTGTATTTATAACATTATATTATAAAGTGTATGTGGCTTTGTCAATAAATTAAATTTTTGTGTACACAATTTTAATATATATATATAGTATATGCATGTATGTTATATATTTCAATATTTGTAACTATATAAATCATTTTATTTCAGGGATGGGGAAAAACTAAATCTGCACATGTATCCAATTGCTTTCAAGATTTATTTGGAAATTCTTACAACGAATTATTAAAAATGCTTCAATCTAGCCTTTTGCCCAAGATGGCTTTATTGGAACCCCATTACATTCATCAAACATGTGATATACTCGACGGACTCTTAAGCATGTTCCCCGAAGAGTCAGGTAAATATCGTTAAATATAGTAATACACATAGTCTTGAACAAATAATAAATATTAATGTATAATATATTATTTTATTAGATTTATCAGTGAAAATATTATCACGTTTATATACGTTTGCGATCATGTGGAGCATTGCTGCTGTGTTAGAGTCAGATAACAGACGATTACTGGAAGAGTTCATTATACAAGATCTGACAGGGAAAATTGAAGTTCCAAAACTTAAAGTGCGTTAATTTACAAAGAAGTGGCCTTTTTTTCGATAAAAATCATTTAAACGGATCGGTATCATGTTTTTCATAGGGTGGAGAATCGATTTACGACTACACCATTTCAAAAGATGGCGAATGGCAACACTGGGAAACGTTGATAGAGTCGTACACGTACCCTAGTGATTATATACCAGTGTACAGTGATATTCTGGTGCCGAATTTGGACAACGTGCGTACCATGTTTCTTATAACTTTGATCGCGAATCAAGAAAAAAACGTTCTGTTAATCGGTGAACAAGGTACTGCTAAGACCGTAATGATCAAGAGTTACATGCAAGAGTTCAGTCCCGAGGTGAGAATGAGCAAAATGCTCAACTTTTCCTCAGCTACCACTCCGAACATGTTTCAAGTGAGAAAAACTCGAATCCTACATAAATGTAGTCATTTACTATTAAACAAACCATCGTTTATCCCTCTAATTAGAGTACCGTCGAAGGGTATATGGAGAAAAGATTTGGCACCACTTACGGTCCTCCAGGTAATCGCAAAATGACAATATTCATCGATGACATAAACATGCCGATCATTAATGACTGGGGAGATCAAGTAATTATAAAAATATTGATTTACAATTTATGGTACGTAAATACGATACACAAAATAATAATACATAATAATGTATTAAGATTTTTAACTTAACCTGGGGTAATTGTCTTGTATTCCAGCAATATTTCTACGAATACCTTTATTATATCGATTCGTATTGACTTCTAAAATTTATTTTATTTTATTTTTATTAAAAATCTTTTTTTCAGATTAGTAGGCCTCACTGTGATAACTCATGGAAGGCCCAGGGTTATCTATATCATAACATGTTAATATTCAATTTTTATAATGTTTATAATTTAAGATAATATAATGTACAGTAATATTAGAGAAAATAAAATAGGACATAAGTTATACCTATTTTGAATATTTTTGAACTGCTATCAAAGCCACTTATTAGGAACCTTGTATTAAATTTTAAAGAATTTTGACCCAACAAACATTTATTGATTTTCTATTTTAGATTCTGATCAGTATCTTAGATTCACTCCGATGAATGTATTGATTTTACAATGATGTGTGTTTCTTTTTTTTTGTGTCTGTCACCTCGTTTAAGGGCAGTAAAAGTGTTCCGATTTTCTTCATTAGCACCTTTTCTGATAGGAAATTGAATCTAGTTGGTACTTTGAGGGGTCCAAAGTAAAAATGTCTCAATAGTTTTTAAACGTATCGGGAAACACAAAAAAAAATTAAGGAAAAAACGAGAATTTTTACGCGAAGCCAATTTTTAACAAAATTGATTTTTATTTTTGGTGCAACAGAAGAAATAATAACCATAAATACAAGAAAATTTCACGAAATGTTTATATAAGCAATTTCTATACACAATAAAATGTTCAATATGTTTTGATATTTTTTGAGGTATTTATAGACATCATTCATTTTCGGGGTTTTTTTAATTTTATTTTTATTATTGCCGATAAAAAAATTTTCAGTTGGTCAAAATACTTGAAAATGTAATACAATGTTCTTCATAACTTAATAGGTAAAAAAAAAGTTGACCGTATGTCTCTAATAGTATTTTATAAGCGATTAAATTTTATATTTCGATAAAATATTTGAAATTCATTAAAACCGAAAACTAACTTAAATAGAAAATCGTTAAAAAAAATTATAATCCGTCAAAATCCGTCAAAATCATGAAAATATACAAACTATTTTGTTGTAAAAAATGTATAACATTTTGCGAATTTATACCTAAGGATTAAAAATTTAATCAGGGGGCCTCAGAAGCTGTTTTGTGAATGGTAGTTAAAAAAAAAGTTTAGCGTAAGTCTCCAATAGTTTTTTATAAGCATCAAAATTTAAACTTTCAAAAAAATAAGTAAAAATCACAAAACTTTGAATTTTTTTTTTTTGATTACCAAATTCATAAAAAAATGTCTATGTTGACACCCATTCCGCGAGCTCTCTGCTGTAACGACAGCTTCCTCTTCTTTTAAAGACATTTTCCCTTTAAATCAGTACGACATTATAACCATTATATATGTTATTTTTCAATGTATAATAAAACACTTGCGTTTGTTCTATGGTAGTGTTTTATTCCTTAACCGTGTTTTCTTTTAAATAACTAATATTTTTCTTTAACGGATCGTCGTAGCTTGCCGGGTAGCTGTGTAAGTGTCACCATTTCTAGGCAAGCAATTTGTCCAACGAGTAATGTTTTTATTTTAGAAAATCAAAGTCATTTCTTTCGTTCTAGAGGAAAAGCTCTATTGCACTAGTGATTTACTCGATGTCTTCCATATCTTCGATAGAACTTGCGGGTCTATCATACAAACTTAAACTTCTCTAACCTAGTTACTACTATCTAATCTCATAATACCAATTCTTCTTAGTGCATGTAGGCTCCACTATTTTGACTCCAACATAAAAAAATAAAGGTGTACACTAAATTGTTTTTCAATTTATATTTTTTACAAATCTGATATCTTGGGGGCTTTTCTGACGACAAAGTTATTTCGGCCAGTAGCTCCGATCTCTACCTATAGCCTCCATCTATGTTCAAGATCACCTACATCCAATTAACGAATTACTTAGTTCCCTCACATAAAGTACCAACTCTGCATTCTACAACCAATCTTAACCTTGAAAAATATAAAACTACCTAACAAACTATTGCTGTATAAACTACTACTTAGACTCATTTGTTGTTATGTAGTCCAACTATGAGATTTCAGACGAAATTTCCAATACCAACTGTGTTCTAAGATTCCAATCCAAATTCATTCGCATTATATCAAAAGCTTCATTCTACGTTTCCAATAATACTATTCATTCAGATTGAAAAATACCCACTGCCACTGTATTATAAAATCTCCATATTAATCGCTCCACTAATAAACTAACTAACCACCTAATCCTCTTATCATTGTGTATTTTTTTTTCGTGTTTTTCAAAACCTTACCTAATAGTTTTTCTCGGTGAAACAAAATTACGTTTCATGCATGATCTTTTTGACACGTACCCGGCCAGGTAACGAACGAGATTACGCGCCAGCTGCTGGAGAACAAGGGGTTCTACTCATTGACCAAGCCCGGTGATTACATCAACGTCGTGGGCGTGAACATGTTGGGTGCTATGATCCACCCGGGCGGTGGCCGGAACGATGTGCCACCCCGGCTCAAGCGGCAGTTCTGTATATTCAACTGCACGCTACCGTCGGACACATCCATGGACAAAATATTCGGGGCACTAGGTTGTGGGTACTTCTGCATGGAGCGATTTAACGACCAGATCGTACGTTTCTTGCCCGGCCTAGTCGTACTTACCCGAATCGTGTGGCAGAAGACCAAGCAAAAGCTGCTACCTACCCCGGCCAACTTCCACTACGTGTTCAACTTGCGTGACCTGTCCCGCATCTGGGAAGGTATGTTGCAGATATGCTCCGCCGAATGCCAGGACGTCCGGATGCTGTTGAGGCTGTGGTGCCATGAGCTGCAGCGCGTAGTCTATGACAAGCTGACCAGTCTGCAGGATAAGGACTGGTTCTTGGAGACTGTTCGGTCCTCAGCTGAGAAGTTCCTCGATGACGTAAACTACCAAATGATGCCGGTTGACATGAAGAAGATCGTTTTCGTAGACTTTATGCGTGACATGATCGAACCGACTGGCGACGAGCCCGATGACTTCGAACCTGAGATCCCGAACATTTACGAGAACATCGAAGAGTACGTACATAACATAATACATAATTTAGATTAAAATGTTTTTTTGCTTTTAATTTTACTTTTATAGTTTTGAAGTATTAAAAGATAGAATGCTGATGTTCATGGGTGAGATGAAAGAAGCAACTCGTGGTTCTGTGGTGGATTTAGTATTTTTTAGAGACTGTATGATCCATTTGATTATCATAGCTCGTATACTGAGAATACCTCGCGGAAACGGACTACTCGTAGGCGTCGGGGGTTCAGGGCGGAGATCAGTGACCACTTTGGCGTCGTTTATCGCTAAATACAAGCAACATTCAATATTTTTAACACGGTAGATATTGAATACTCATAAATATTATTAATTATAGTATGTTGTATGATTATTAAGATAACGGGTTTGCCAATTTATTGAATGTTATAATGGATTTTAATTATAAAATTGGTTTTTTATTTTGAAATTTGTAGGTCTTATAGTATCAATAATTTCTTGGACGACATCAGAATACTCTATAGACTTGCCGGAATTCAAGATAAAAAAACCACTTTCGTGTTCACGGATAACGACATTAAAGAAGAGTCTTTTCTCGAGTATATTAACAATATATTAAGTTCTGGAGAAGTAGCTAACTTGTTCCCCAAAGATGAACTCGAAGAAATGTTAAATAGCATAACACCATTGTTTAAAAAGAATTCACCAAGAGGCAATCCATCTATGGACAACTTGTACCAATTTTTCATTAAGCAGGCTATGAACAATTTACATTTAGTTCTATGTTTTTCACCTGTAAGTATACATAAACTAATAAATATTGTTAATGGAGCACGCTTTTGCATATAGACCAGTGTTCACTGTTTTATAAACACGTGATATAATAAAGGTAGCTAATAAATTTTATTCTTCATAAACGAAACAGCTCATTCCCATGTTTATGATTAAAGATGTTGAATACGTTAACTTATAATGCATTAAGAATAATCGGTTTCGATGTTTTAATTTTGAAGATAGATACGATATTAACGGATAACATTGTTTATATTTATAAAAACAATTTGAATACATTTGAAGAATGTGACCTCTTGTAGTCTAAGGAAAACAAAATTAAATGATTTGCATCAATTTTTCTTTACAGATTGGTGACAGTTTTCGTTTGCGTTCATTAAAGTTTCCGGGTATTATATCCGGTTGCATTATAGATTGGTATTTTGCGTGGCCCTCGGATGCACTACTAGCAGTATCACATCATTTTCTAAACAACTTCTCTATGGTCGGTACAATAGAGGAAAAGGCATCATTGATACAATTACTCGGTATCATACATGATAACGTTGCAAAAGATTGTATACATTATTTCCAAAGGTAAGTGTCAATGTAGGTATTTTAGATATTTGATTTTTACAATACGTAATATCTGCAAATCATCGTGACATTATGTTTAATACAAAACAGCGTCGATACGTAAATTTATTTTAAGGGCTATAGACATTCCTTTCAAAAGCCTACAACTACATTTTTTTAGTTATCATTTATTACAGTTTTAAATTTTAAAATTATACATAACAATTAACAACGAAATTACTTGCCATTGTTTGTCAATGCATTTTCATATATAATTTCTCACAAGGTTTCGTCGAAAAATATTTGTAACGCCAAAATCGTTCCTTTCATTTGTGGACGACTATAAGAGTTTATACTCAAAGAATATACACGAAATTGAGCAGATGAAAAAGCAGAGGATATTAGGATTAGAGAAACTCGCCGACGCTTCAGTACAAGTAGAAGTGTTGAAAAAAGAACTGATAGAGAAAGAAAAGGAAATTGTCATCGCAACAGAAGCCAGTACAGAAGTAAAGTTCTGAAGATAATAAACTAATCTTTTCGGTACGCAATATTTTAAACATATAAATCGGCAGGTAACGACTAAAGTCAACGTCGTGGTTAAAGCTGCAGAAATAAGTAGAGCTGAAGTTGCCGTCGTGAAAGACCGAGCTGAATTGTTATTGAAGAGCATTTCGAAAGAGAAAAAAATCGCCGAAGTAAAACTTGCTAAAGCTAAACCAGCTTTAGATGCAGCCGAAGCAGCTTTATTGGTACAGTTAACAATTACACTTATTTGATATTTAAAAACTATAAAAATGTTTTAAAACTTTATAGTACGTATTCATTTTTCACGTCTTAAACATAAAAATAGTTAAGTTAAAACATTTAATTTTTATAATATCAAAAAACCAAATTTAATTTCTAGACGTTAACATCAACTGATATAGCAACCGTTCGGAAATTGGGCAAACCACCTTACTTAATTACGGTGATTATGGATTCCGTACTCATATTTTTTCAACGAAAATTAAAAAAAGTCATTAAAGATACAACCAAATTGTTTTTAGAACCCAATTGGAAGGAATCTTTAAAAGTAAATTTTGTGGCATAACATCATAATAACAGTAAAATTAATATTAATATTGTAATTTTTTTTATTAAAGCTAATGTCTGACACACGATTTCTATATAACCTTCAAAACTTTCCAAAAAATCAGATCAATGGAGAAACAATTGATCTATTGCAACCATATTTCAATTATCAAGACTATACATACGGAAAAGCGAAAATAGCATGTGGAAACGTAGCCGGCCTTCTCAGTTGGACATTGGCCATGTCAGATTTCTATAATGTAAACAAAGAAGTTCTTCCATTGATAGCAAACTTAGCTAAACAAGAGGGTAAACACATCCAAGCTAAAGAACAATTAAAAGTTGCGGAAACTATTGCTTTTGAGAAAAACAAGGAGTTGTTAGAAGCGAAACGAAAGTTAAATGCAGCTTTAAGTTCACAGCAAGTAATTCAGTCTGAAGCAAATAAATGTAAAAATAAAATGATGTCAGCAACAGCACTTATTGAGGGTTTAGAAGGAGAAAGAAGGAGATGGAAACAGCAGTTAGCTGGTTTTAATTTGGAAATCAAATATTCATTAGGAGATATCGTCATACTGACGGCATTTTTAAATTATTCTGGGCCATTTAACCAAGAATATAGAACGAACATTTTACAATCGTGGTACAATCAATTGAACGAGAGGAGTATTCCAAATTCCCCCAATTTAAATTTGTCTGAAAAATTGGCTGACGCTCCAACTATTAGCGAGTGGAACCTCCAAGGACTTCCAAACGATGATCTATCAATTCAAAACGGTATTATTGCAACAAAATCATCAAAATACCCAATTATGATTGATCCACAGAGCCAAGGAATAACTTGGATTAAAAATAAAGAATCTGTAAATAACATGGTTGTTACTTCCTTTGATGACAAATATTTCAGAAATTATCTTGAAGATAGTATATCGTTGGGAAAACCATTACTAATCCACGATATACTACAAGATGTTGATCCGGTGATAAATAACGTCTTAGAAAAGAACTATTACGTAAAAGGTAAAATCGTGAATGTATTATTAGGAGATAAAGAAATTGACGTAAACGACGGTTTTCGATTGTATCTCACTTCAAAACTTGGAAATCCATCGTTTCCCCCAGAGCTCTATGCCAGATGCATAGTCATCGATTTTACTGTAACTATTAAAGGACTGGAAGATCAATTGTTAAGTAGAGTAATCGAAATCGAGAAAAAAGAATTAGAACAGGAGCGTATTGAATTAATCGCTGAGGTGACTTCTCAAAAACGAAAAATGCAAAAATTAGAATATGACCTTCTGATAAAATTAACTACCGTAAAAGGATCATTGGTAGACGATGAATCTGTTTTATATACGTTGAATAAAACTAAAGATACAGCTACGGATGTCGGTGAAAAAATAGAGGTAGCAAACTTGACACAAGCTTCAATAAGCGTAATGCGTGAACAGTATCGTCCGATTGCCACTCGAGGTTCCGTTCTTTATTTTTTGGTCGTAGAAATGGGTATGGTTAATCCCATGTATCAGAACTCGTTACAACAGTTCTTAGAACTATTTGATATTTCGTTATCAAACTCCGAGAAAGCTGTTATGCTCGAACGTAGAATAAGCAATATCATTGATTTTTTGACTTACACCATATACAAATACAAGTGCCGTGGCTTGTACGAGGTGCACAAAATACTTTTTACGATACTCATGACGCTTAAAATAGATCTGGACAGAGGGAAAATCACTAGAGGTCAGTTTGAATATTTCATCAAGGGTGGCGCTTCGGTTGATATAAATTCTATCAAGCCTAAACCATTCGATTGGGTGACTGATATTTGTTGGATGAACTTGGGCTTATTACAAACTATTTCGCCATTCCAATTAATATTAACCGCGGTTGAAACGAACGGAACTTCGTGGAAAAAGTGGTACGAGAAGAGTAATCCGGAAAAAGAAAAAATGCCAAATGGATTTGACAAGCTTGACGTATTTGAAAGGTTATTGATGGTGAGGGCTTGGTGTCCAGACAGGACCATGATTCAAGCGTTTGCCTACGTTGAAGATTCGCTTGGGCCTCAATTTGTGGAAACAGTAATGTTCGACATTGAAGAGATGTACCTGGAATCCAGAAGTACTACGCCGATGATTTGTTTCCTGAACATGGGTTCTGATCCTAGTAACCTTATTGAGAACACTGCGAAAAAATTAGAAATACCGTTCAACTCCGTGTCAATGGGTCAAGGACAAGAAGTTCACGCTGAGAGGTTGATGAAAGAATTTGCAATCAGCGTGAGTATTTAATATATACATATAACATACACTGGGAGAATGGGAGATCCATTTAACGCAAGATGCTCATTATTTCAAAAACTATAAACGTTTTTGAAAATATTTTTTTCAAACATAATTCTAAGACGTTAAAAACATTTTTTTGAAAAGTTATATTTTTTACTTTTAACTTTTATTAATATATTATATACGTGACGTGTCATTTAGGGTGGATGGGTATTGCTTCAAAATTGTCATTTGTGTTTGAGTTTTATGCAAGAAACGTTTACATATATAAACACAAGTATAGCAAAGTCTAGTCAAGAGAACTTTAGAATATGGATAACCACAGAAGTTCATCCGCAATTCTCGATATCACTTCTACAAATATCTATACATTTTACGTATGAGCCCCCAGAAGGTAAAATCACTAAGAATACATTTCCTAAATAACCAATCAGGTAAAATTGTGACAACTGATTCAAATAGAAAAATGTATTTATTTCATTTACAAGTGTAACGATTTACAGATTACTGACTAGTCATTTTACGTCGCACTCAGATTCTTTGTGAATTTGCTTAGGTTACACAGGATCGTCGAGTACGAGCGTATATTATATTATTGGCATAGCCATCAGTCGGGTTTGAATCGCGAAGTAAAGACAAGCGTTCTTTCATATAATCTTAACATTTCATTTAATATTAATTTCATTCGATTTATTATTGGTATAATAACCTACCAAATAATTAAATCATAACGTATTAATTAATTCAACTCGTACTCCGCTACTCCTGTGATCTTCAATATACTACCCTCAAGAACAGGGTTACTCAGGTGATAGTGTACTGTATAATATTATTACTATTTGAACATTTAATAAATCTTTGTATACGTTGCTATATCGACTACCATTGTGTTAGTTTATGAACGCAGGTCATAAGTTTCTAGGACCTGTAAAATATAACTTAGAAAACTTTATTTATATCAGTCCAACAACCCGGTTCACAAGACCGGTTCGTGTAGGGGATTAGCTAACCCACTACTCCTTAACGGGATAGGATTAGGTATAAATATCGACAGCCACTTTGTGTTAACCACGAAGGAGGTGTGTTGCACAAGTCACCTCTTTGTTCGAATTTCTATGTTAGCTGATTTAAACCCAGTAGTGGCTCGTCGGGGAGTGTTATACAGTAATTTATGTATTTCAATGCATTTTAGGATTAAGAGCCGGGTTGATGAGAACTTTTATTAATATGGGTGATGACACTTTGATCTACTCCAGCATACCACAATACAAACCAATATTGTATGTGATTTCATTCATTCATTCCGTCGTTCAAGAGCGAAGAAAATTTGGGCCTGTCGGTTGGAACATCCCGTACGAATTCAACACATCGGATTGGTACTCGTCGATCTTATACTTACAAAAAATGGTCGATGAGATGGAACCTACCTCTGAAATTAACTGGGTAGCTTTAAGGTAAATGACTAGGTCAAGGATCTTATAGGTATCACTCTAAATAAATAATACAGTAAAATGCCATAGAAAACTTATCTGATGACCGATATTAATAACTAGGTAAAATTTTTTACCTGCGTGTTTAGTAATACTACTACTATACCAATTGTTGTTCTAGAGCGCACGAAATACAATTAATTTTATGTTTAAATACTCGTCTTACTTTAAAACCTAAAGAATTTTTTATGTTTTAAATACATTTATACATTTACTGGTACTCATTACGCGTAAAACCAGTAAACTAGTTTCACTTGATCTTTGAATTATTTTAATTTTATATTTTAACTTAATATTTATTACAATGTATTATGGTTACAGGTACATGTTGGCCGAAGTGCATTACGGCGGCCGGGTAACCGATGACTATGACCGACGGCTATTGAACAATTTTACCGAGCAATGGGTTACCAACGAATTGTTTAGCGAACAGTTTTGTTTCTACGAAGGTTACAAAGTGTTGGTTTTCAATAAACTTTCTGAATATCTGTCAGCGATCGACGAAATGCCACTGAAGGATCCTCCACAAGCGTGTGGACTTCATCCAAACACCGATATTACGTAAGCATTACACTCTGATCCACTTATCTGTACATAATATATATACATAGGTACCGAATAAAATAATGTTTTATATTATATAATAAACCAGTATACGTTTTTAGATACCAAACTAACATGGTTCAAGAGATGTTCAACACTATAATAATGATTCAGCCAAAAGGTTCTGACGGTGGTAGTGAAGTGACTCGCGAAGAAAAAGTGTACATTACGAGTTCGGAATTGTTGGGAAAGCTGCCACTCGCTTTCAACATGTTTGCCATCAAAGAAAGGTTATTATAATTTATAAGATATTATTAAAATGGTGATGATAATTTTTTTTTTTTTTAATTGATTGTTTATGATAACACATAAATATTTACGAATTATGATAGGTTGACATTGATGGGTCCGACGCAGCCTATGAACATATTCTTAGGACAAGAAATCGATCGCATCCAAAAAGTTATCGAAATAGTGAAAAATACTTTGGAAGACCTTCTATTAGCTATTGACGGAATAATCATTATGAACGAAGTAAATCGATTACAATAATTATACGCGAGAGAGTAGTAGTAGTAGTGGCGTAATTTGGTCATGTATGTAGTGGAGGGGGGTTAAGGTTAGTAAAATGCTTGTAAATTAAACTAATACCCCCCCCCCAAAAAAAAAAAAAATGGTTTAATCCACCTCTCAATACAAACCATTAGGACCTGTGTATATTTAAATAAATAATTATATAATATATAAATATTAACATTTACAAATAGGTATTATAGGAACTTTAACTTTATTGGTACCTATAAATAGGTACAGTTTCTTCACAAATCACAACAAAAGATCCGCTTTACGTAGCTTTAATTTTAATTCATTAAGTACTTATTTAGGGTTAGGTTATTTTTAGGGCGTATCATATTGTTAGATAATTTATATAGTTATAAAGTATATATTATTATATTTTATTTGGCTTTGGCACATTGCTGATTTGCTTGGTTACTTCACGATAAAATATTATTCGAACTCTCAGTTTTTTTTTTTGTACAATATATTATATAGTGCATAAGTGATTATTGATTAGTGATAAGTGTTTATTACGAAGTAATAACTAATATTATTTTAGTTATGTAAATAGTTATTGCATAAGCCATAGGGGATTCGGGTTTTTTGTTATTATTTTTATAAAATATGGGTGCTTCAAATAATATTTTTAGTTAAATAAGTACAAATGTGATTTGCTAGTTTAAATGTCATGGGAGAGTACGACACCCAAATCCCCCCCTGTAATTACTCCACTGAACAGTAGGTAAATTTTTATTTATACATTTATCTATAGCTACACTTTATTTTGATTGCTTACTTTTCATTTTTATGAATTTGTGTAATATTATTTGAATATAGAAAAAAAATAAAATGTATAATAAATATTAGAGAATAACAATCACTCGTGTGAAAAAAATGGTTATTGCAGTGAAAATACCTATACAAAACCTCTGCAGATAAACCTTATTATTACCATTTATTAAGCAATAATAATTTATGATTAACGGTATTATTTGTATGTATTAATTTCATGCTTACATTTTAATTAGAATATTTTCATTGAATGACATTTCAAAATTGTTTTTTTTTATGGATTCTAGTTTATAGCATTATTTTATAGCATAATTTTATTTTATTTTTATTTTTTTATTTTATTTTTTTCATTTTTTTTTATTTTATTTTATTTTTATTTTTTTATTTTTAACGATCCGTAACTGCAGGTTTTGTCCGAGACGTTGGATTACTTGTACGACGGCCGCATACCAGCACACTGGCTGAGGGTCTCTTGGACGTCGTCGACCATCGGTTTTTGGTTCAACGAGTTGTTGAACCGACACAGCCAGATAACCACATGGGTGTTCAGAGAAAAGCCATCGCAGTTTTGGATGACTGGTTTCTTCAATCCACAGGGATTCCTGACAGCGATGAAACAGGAAATATCCAGGGCTCACAAGGGCTGGACGCTGGACAACATCGTGCTAGAGAACGAAGTCACGGTGTACCAAAAACAAGACATCAAAAAATCACCACTGGTGAGTGAAAGATATCATGGTTTATAACAGTCTTCCCTCGTGTTTACTCGAAATCCCAATTCAGACTGAGCTCTCGACGCATGATATCTATCCGTTACCTACTCGTTAGATTTTTAATATTAAGATGTTCGATGTAATTAATTTGAATTGATCATGATACTTTATTAATATTTTCCTACGTTGGAGTTAAGTGAAAAGGTAATTTCTTAGGCCTAATTCTCATACTGTAGTATGGTATTGGTATAATATCATCAGATCATCTACAGGTGACTAATTTAAGTAACTTGTAAACAAAACATCAAACTATTGAAAAACGCGCAATATTCTTAAATAGATGAACGATAGTTATCATTTATCAATCTCATATTATTAAATAAAGTAGGTACCATAAGTTAGATTTTATACTATGACTATCAAAAACACTTAATAATCGACAACTGATCGTTTTTTTTCATACTTTGGAATTTAGTGATGGAACGAATTTAAAAATTGTTCACTTTATGCGCCCGTCGGCCCGACCCTCCCTTTAGGAACAAAGTACCTACGGTATTTGAGGAACCCCATTATTTGTAAAAACCGTTTCACGCGAATATAAAGTTGACTCACCTAATAGGATTTGGTCGGTGCAACAGGTGGCCTGACCAAATCAGGTGCCGTGTACAGACGGGACAGGAATTATCAGGTGACATGTCTACACACGACCTGAAATGACGTCAAATTTACTACCTAAATAATATACCTTTTTTGGGACACAAGTAGCATGTAGTTATTTTCAGTCGGTTCGACTAAATCATATTGTGTGTTTACACAATACACTTCTATAGACTATAGAAATCTTAATATAACCACTCGTACAAAACTACTTATACAAAAGTATAAACGATATACAGATTACTATATTATATTCTGTTATAATCTCTTATTTTTTTAATCATTAATTAAAAAAATATTATAAAAGTTTGAAAACATAAAAATTATTGATTTCAAAATTATTAACATTCTTTTTTGTATATTACCTAATGATTTTAAAAAACGCCACTATACCAAGTACTGTCTTCTTTATTTTGTTTACATTTAGTATTTTAACTATGACTGTTGCTTAAGTGCCAACAATCATGGTCATAAACTATATTATATATTTTTTGAATTATTATAATATATCTAAATTCGTGATATTTTTATACATGAATCACTTGAAAATTTTAACTTTAGATATATAAAAATGTCTGTATACAGTTATTCATTTTTCATAAAAATTTGAGAACTAAAAACAACATCAATTTTGTTAAAACCGGTTTTAAGTAAATATTTCCCAATTTGCTTTTTTTTGATTATTTTGAAAAGTAAAAGGACATTTTACTGAGCTAAAACATTGTGACTGAGATAAAAAAAAACTGGGCTTACACAAAAAGTTAGTAATCAGCCCACAGATCGTTAATGCTTTTCCGTTTTGTCCGACCCGCAGGAAGGCGTCTATGTGTACGGGTTGTTCTTGGACGGGGCGAGTTGGCGCAGGAAGGAAAAGGAACTGCAGGAATCGCTCCACAAGGTCATGTTCACGGAAATGCCCGTTATACACATATTCGCGATAAACACCCTAGAAAATAAGCTGATGCCCGGCTACAAGTGTCCCGTTTACAAAAAACCGTCAAGAACGGGATTGACGTACGTGTGTGAACTGCGTCTCAAGTCGCCAAAGGGCAAGTTAGAGGCCCACTGGATAACCAGAGGGGTTGCTCTTCTGTGTGACATAAAATAATGGAATTAAAAACAAAATTAAAATAAATAAAGAAAACCAGACGCCCTCGTTGAGTTTTCTGCCAGCTTCGTTCAAGATCGGTGTTTATAATCGAGTCAATGATATACCTAATATAATATAAATATTACTTTTACTATTGACATTTATTTACTGATTGTACCTTCTAATGTTATTCATTTAATCTAGAACACCCTGATTTTGGGATGGGTTTGTCACAACTGATGCAATGACTATAGATTGAGGCAATGTATTATATTTACTTAGTATAGATAAATAAGTAATACTGACTTACATAAGATAATAACAAGTCAATATTCAAGTACTATTGTAATATTGTCTTACACCTGTAATAGTACCATTGATTATAAATACTATAGATTGTTCACTCAGTGTTTTTCAACGGCACGGTGAGAGTCGGATAACGTTGTAATCGCTAGTAGTCACGTCTGGTCAGCGGTGGCATAGCGATTTAAGGAGAGGCACATCATTCCATAATTTACTAACAGTCTATACTTTATATTCATTTTATACTATCTCTATCATTATGATACTACAGCATATTATCACAGAATAACCAGAAGGGACACTCGCTAAGCACTCAAAAATTTGTTCAGTTTATTGGAGTTCCATGGTATCCATGCATATAACAAAAATGTACAATCCTTTTTTTCTGGTCACACTGATATTCACTGATATTGCTAATGTTTACTTGTATTTTTGTTAACACGTCAACAAAATGACGTCTTACATACCACATTGCCACATTATTTTTAATTTTGAGGTAATATTTGAAATTATTAGTTTAATTAATTATTTTATAAATCAAACCAAATTTATCGTGACTTTTTATTGCAAATGACCGGAGTGGGAAATAGATGTGGTTTGGTGTACTGCCCCAGCATTTCTTTCTCTGAAGGAATCGAATTTCACAGATTTCCGAAGGATCTTGCAAGGTAAGCAGTATTAATTATTGGAATATAAATCTTACTGGCACATTTTTAAATGCGATTTTATTTTATGTATATTATATTTAACAGTCTGGCGATAACGTTCGTCATGAACACACGTCCACTCCGTTATCGGTCCCCGTAATTACTTCGAGTACGCCAAACATGGCGCCGCCTCGACCAGCACAAACCAGTTAATCAAAACGACATTTGTCCTAGCCTTCCAGTCCATCACCACAAGAAGAAAAGAAAATCAAGTCATATACATCACTAAATCGATACGCGGCACTGGCTAAGGTCACTGACAGTGAGATCGAAAATAAAGTAATTCAACCAAACGATAACATAGTAGTCAGTGAGCAACTATCTAATTTAATTCATTACAAATTGGTACAGTGGATTACAGAAAACTGAATATTCTTAATGCTTATACTTACATATGTGGATATTTGATTAAGAAATGTTTAGAAATCCATTCATGTCAACTTTTTGTGGACTATGCAAATTTTCAGAAAAAACTATTGACCAATCATTAGTATTATCTATTTTTAAATCATATTCATCAAATAATGACTTTAATTTTGGTAAATTACTTATGCCGCACAATAATTTTTATAATTATATACTTAAGTTGGAAAAACAGTTCCTCACGGCAAGTCGTTCGTAGCACACGTCCGTTGACCGCCGTGCACGTACACTATCGCCCTTCGCTTATCGCGTCATTAAAATTAATGAGTACTAAATCGAACCGTATTATTCACAAATATCATCTTTTAACATATTCCACACGTTTAAACAAAAACACTATCTAATCCGCCACCACCGTAGTTAAATCGGCTGTAATCAACCTGCAACTTATCAACTGCTGCACTATGCAACGAAACAACTCATACACAAGTAAATTTAAAAACAAATCGAAATTATCTCCGTTAGTTATCACAAATACTATTTATCACAAGACGCAGGACGCAACTCCTGCACCTGCTACTTCAGCTTGTTAGACCAAGAATGGAATACTGTTGATAACAACAAACGCATTAGGTCACCTAATAACACTACTTCGCCTAGCATAAAAAAAAACAAACGAGTGGCCAAATTTCTCCTCTCCAAACCGTTTTTCTCTACTCAACAGCGACGATGACAATAAGATATCGTAACTAACACAGAAATCAACGAGTCGCCTCCACCACCACCAATTTTCTTTACATCTCCGATTAATTTCATCACTCTGTGTAAAAACTTAGAACAAATAACGAAAACCAAGGGATTCCTTTGCAAGTCCAACTCAAAAAATATAAAAATAAACCTTCACTCGGCCAGTTCTTACCGTGCCGTTATAACATTGTTCAACGAGAACAAACTTGAATACCACACGTACCAGACACACGGAGAAAAATCCTACAGAGTTGTTATTAAATAATAATAATAAATAATCAATAATAAATAAATTAAGAACCAACAATGGACACTAACCTTCAACTTAGATTACTCACATAGTCACATGGAACGCAAACGGCATCATACCCCATAACCTTGAACTTCAGGCAGCCCTCAATATTCATAACATAGACATAGCAATGATATCTGAATCTCACCTAACCTCGACAAAATCTATTAAAATTCTTGGATACAAAGCTTATCAAAGCTATCACCCTGACTCCACTGCCCACGCCGGCTCGGTAATCCTAGTTAAAAATAATTTAACCCACTCCCTTCTTCCTTCTATTAGTGAAACATATCTACAAGCAACAAACATCCAAGTTGCTGTCAACAAACATTTTAATCTGTCTCTCTCCTCTATCTACTGCCCTCCGGACCTAAAATTAACCCCAACGATTTCATAAATTACTTCGAATCCCTAGGTAAGTACTTCATTGTCGCCGGTGACCTCAACGCCAAACACTCTTCTTGGGGTTGCCTCTCAATCAACCCTAGAGGCAGAATCCTTTAAACTCAACAAATAACTCCAACATATAAATACTACCACCCTCTACACGGGATCCACGGGAAAAAAATATGGTTATAATTACCAGAATATGAATCATACTACCAGAATTTTTGGTTTCACCCGTGACAACAATATGGTTAGTTAATATTACAATAAATCTTTGGTAAACTGTATTTGATTACAATTACCAAATTAGTTGTTAAAATTAAAATACAGTATTATGTAGTCAATACCTATATAGTTGTTGTCTCCACAAATAAACTCTGTTGTAGATAACTAGCAGTTTGGTTGAAACAAAGTTACATCTAGAATGACCTTAGCAAATAGTTCAGTGACTATAATAGAAGCCCTTACAGTAGCAACTACTAGAATAGTTGTTGATATGACATTACATTGTGTTCCAATGACACATAAATTTATGTAAATTTTACTTTTAAATTTGTAACTTTTACTAGGTATATCATTGTAGTAATTACAAATTATTTTGCTAATGTTACAATTATGAAGTAGGTCGGTCGGTCCTAAATATTAATTGTAGGAAATGCAAAATATATTGATATGCAATTCCAATAGTGATGAGTAATTAAATCAAGGAATTAATCTATAATAAATGATTTAGAAAACAACAAATTAAATAATACAATTTTTTTATTTAAGATAGCACATACAAATAATACAAATAAACTCATATTTATACCTATATTACTATATTAGCATAACATACTTGTCTTAAGATACAATTTTATGAACACATATAAAAGGTAATAAATAAATAATAAAAATACAATATAATAATCTAAATACTGCTTCTTAGAGTTACATAACTACGTCCATTTGGTAATACACTTATGTTATTTGGAATATAAGAAAGTAATGCATGGTGATAAACAAATGTACATTCATCATCCAGTTTTATCTCATATGAAAATACATGATCATCAAATATAACAGTATTAGTGCGCTTACACTTAAAAATGATCAAAATATCATTAAATACAACAATTTCTTCAATTATTCCAAATATAGGAAGATTATTTTCATATATATCTAATATAAGTACTAGCTTTGGCTTATATTTGGTCCCTTTTATAGATACCCAAGGACATTTAACAATAGACTTTACAGAATTAAGCTGCAAACATTTTTTTAAAACTTCCAATTCCAAATCACTCAGGATATTGGGAGGACCTGTTTCAAAATGGGAAGATAATGAACCTTTGAAAAATAATTGCAACTGATGTTTGATTGCCAAGGTTTTACATATCTTTCGTCTATTGCTAGTAGTGTTAGCAGCTATTTTCGATATTCTATGTTTTGCCTCAAATCTCATTGACCATAATGCTGTAAGAGGACCAAATTTTTTTAACATAGTATAATAATGTAACATGAAATGATGTTTTGGCTTAAGATGTTGTCTACTAAATTTAAAATTAAGGTCATGGTGTTCAGCTATTAATATTTGTAAGAGTTCACATGAATCTATTTGCAATGACAAAGATGTAACTAAATCAAGAATTTGTCTTAAAAGTATATACAAGTGCCACACTGGATCATTTATAGGAACGAAGTCTCCACTTATCAAGCCAAAGTACCGAACTAAAACCAACATTTCAGATGCAGACAGATGAATATTATTTTTATGAATATTTTCCACGTTTAATACAGGAGGCTTACTGCTACTATCTGGCCAATAATCAAAATGAATCATTCTCTCATTAAGAATTTGTAAGGAAAACATTTTTAATTCATAAATATAATAATTTAATAAAAATTCCACCCCTTCCAATAAATCATGCATAATGTCCATACCACTTGATCCAACACATTGAAACCACATACATCATGCCAAACCCATACATTTTTTATGCCACTAGTAGTAACATCACATTCTAAAACATCTAGGTTATATTGCTCCAATCTCCTAATTAAATTAACATCGACATAGCATTGTTTCTTCATATCTTCTTTCCTTATTTTACATACTCTGCAAGGATAATTCGAAGAGAAACTTTCTACAAATCCAGTGATACTGTGAATACCAAGATTATCTCCAACGATTAAACCTAATTCCAATTTAATATTTCCTTTAAACTCATCAGATTCCATCTCAATACCAGTTTTCTTTAAATAATTCAACTCATTGATAAGGGGCCCAAATATTATATGGTTTCCAAATTGCTGTCTGTCGGATGAATGAAATAATAGAGCTAAAAAAATATTGCTCAAGGAAGATTGTAGGTGAATGGGTATGCAAGGAACAGTAAAGTAAACAGCTCCTAATTTGTGTATACCTGAATTGCTACCCAAGGGGTTACCCACTTCATAATCATCAAAAAATAAAAATATAGGCAAAACAATTTGATTTTCATCATAATCCTTCATTTTTTTCTTCCAAACACTACCTCGAATAAAATTTATTAACACAGCATCGCAACTTTTGGTTTTATTTATATAGTCAATTGTGTTTTTTAAAACATCTTTTAGTTGGAAAATTTTTTTTAAAACATCGCGCATAGGAATAAATTGTTCGGTACAATAAATTGGAACGATGGAAAATGTATTGTTATTTCTATTTTCATTCAGCCTCTGTCCTATTATAATCTCAATGGGCGAAATATAAAAACCACAATCAGTAAAATATTTTATTCTCTTATATTCAGTATTCAAATTTGAAAAACGGGATTCAAAGCCTTAAAACGTAGTGTTATTATGGTCAGAAATATTTGGAAGAATTCCTGTAGCACAATTCACCAATGACCCTCTAATACCTCTTATTATATCAGTTACACCTTCAGTAACCGTTTGTACAACACTACGTGGGATTTGAGAATTAGCGTATAAAGAAGCTAAAATTTGTTCAATTTGGGAACCTGGCAAATTAGGATTATTAAAGTTAGCAACCAATAAATACTGTAGAGGTGGAATTTCAATGGAAGTAGGTGTATTGACAAAACTTGTTAGACCTATTAAATGATGCCAATTCATTACTATGAAAACTATTTGTAACAAGGCTTTTTGTAAGTTTAGATGTTTGAGAACAATGAGTTGCAGTAAAATGTTTTCTAAATGAATTTAACAAATGAAATGACCTGTTACAATGATTTTCTATACAGGTATATTTAATGAAATCATGTTTAGCGTGCTTATACTTAAAATGTTTACATAATAACCCTATATTAGGTGACGTTTCTTTACAAATAAAGCAACAAGGCATAATGGAAGTTTTAGAACCTATAGGTATATTTAAAAATGTATAACTTTGTGGTGTTAATAATATAATAAAAACACATTGATTTAATTATATAAATTTAAAAATTAATATATGAATAGTTAGTTATATGAGTTATTGCACAACATAATATGTAATTGAATATAAATAGCAATGAATAATGAGTACTGATTATAAAACATTTGTAATCCCTATATCACTTATGAGGGAATTTACTGATACGCTCAGTGTCCCAAACAGTTTTAATTTTAAAAAAAACCTTTTGAATAAATGTCCAAACTTGTCGGCAATCTAATGGATATTCTAAATTTAACGCATGAATAACTTTGAAACAACAATCAATTGCCTCAACAATTGATTTTAGAATATAATAAGTGTTATTAACATAAACATAAAACTGTGCAATTTCATTGATGCTTGGGCCAACAATTATGATAAAGGGCTGTAAGGTGCAACCAAGTTGAGCATACTTATTTTTTCTTCTTGTTAATGTTTCCCGTAGTTCATTGTAGGATTTTAAATGTGTTATAAAGCCATCTTTTATCTCAATCTTTGAAGGTTTCCATGAACTATTTTTACCTTTCTTTCTTTTAGTAGAAGCTGGACTGAAGAAAAATGGCAAAATAGAAAATGTGGCTATAGCTGCTGCTTCTTCACTTGCTGAAAAAAAAATTAATAATTAAATAATAATTAACTACTTAAAATTTAAATTTGCTTTATGTACCTAATGCTAAATCAAGATGTTCAATTAAAATTTCTTTTATGGTATTGTCTCTTAGTTTTAGCGATGCAGTTTTTGCTAGTTCTAAAATTTTTGTTTTATAAAGAGGAAATGTTTCATAAAGGCTGTTTATTTTGTCAGGATGTATGAAGTTAAAATCATCGATCAACTAAAAATATAAAAAATGTTCATATAAATACTTCAAAATATCAATTATTACATTTATTAAGTACATCATATTTAAACTTTTATAATAACTTTATTTATGACTAGAGCTAGGACTTTGATGATGACTGCATTTTTTTTTCTTCAAGTGCTATACAGTTTTAACCAAAAACTAAATTTATTTTGTTATATAATAATTTAGAATGTGTAGTTTTAATTGTATGTTAAATGCATTTTTTTGCATTTTTAAGGTCATTATTTATAAATATTATGTTAATTTTGTGTATTTAAACACAGTTTAGTTTATTTTAAGCTTTTTTTAATATGCGTAGTATTGGTTATCCCAATTAACTACTCCAGTCCATTGATTTTGAAAAAGCTATATAATTAATTATAATATAATTTTTACGATAAGATAAAATATTTTGAACGAAATTAAATACACTCACAAGTCAACTCAAATTTGAATATATTTGTTTAATTTACATCTGTAAACAAATTTTTAGTTATTTTGTGTAATATAAAAAATGAATAAATAATAATAATAATTATTATTATTATTTTAAAATTAAATTTTTTTGCTTATCGAAGTACATTTTTTAGAGTTTTTAGGTCATTAAAATCGTAGCTCTATTCATGACCAACATTAAAATGTTTTATTTTAAATATTGATCATGAAAAAAACAATTGCAATAGATTAAACAGTTAGTGAAAACTTGTATTATAGTTGATTAAGTCTTACTAGATTATATCCTACTGGTTTTGTAATGCTGGGTACTCTTTCATGTAATCAGCTATGGATATCTCTTCAGAATTTGTGTCCAAAATTTTTTTTAAACGTGTGGCTCTTGTAATCGACCAATGTTTTACAACAAGATCCCATGGATCAGAAGAATTGTGGAGCCACGACAAAGATTCATAACATTTTCACTATCTAAAAAAAAAAAAAAAAATCAAACAAGTATTTTGTTTTCTATATAAAATTAAAATCTTTACCGGTATAAACAACTGGTTGGGTACTAGCTAGGAGTAGTGCTGATTTTGGCGGTGAATGGTCTGTATGCTTAGGAGAGTTGACTATTAATCCCGCTTTCTTATATTCCCTCCTCCTGTTGTTAAAACAGTCTAAAAGTTTCCCTTTAGCAGACTTTTTTAACGTGGGACCTGTTAAATAAAATATAAAAGTTAAAAAAAATCAAGTTAAAAGGTACTTAAATATTATGTGAAAAAAATTTTACTATAGTTTATGTATGGAATAAAATAAGTGCTTATATGTTCGCCTGGAAAAATGTTAACAATTTCTTGCAAAAGACTGAGTAAACGTAGAGTTTTAAAATGTTTTTCTGGGTCGTCTTGTAGTTCCCTTCTTACGATAATATGACACAGTTTTCTTCTAGCAGCATTGTCTAGTGTTGTTTTATTGGATGCCAAAATTGCACGACCTTCAGAATTTTTTTTCAAATAATCCAATAGTGGAAGATCCTAAACATTTTATAATTGTATTAAAATCTAAAGAAGTAAAGCAATGTTGAACTCCTGGTTAATAAAAATATAGATACTTGTAAAAAACATATTTTTAGAACAATTATAAAACTTAGATACAATAATATTATTTAATTATAGAACTTCATGACTTTGAAATTCAAATATCAATAAAATCCTATGAAATACCCTATTTAACATTCTTATATTTAAGTTTTATTATAGGCCAATTCACTGTAATATTAAAGCTAACAACACAAATGGTTCCACTAAATGCAAATCTAGTATGCACTAATAGTAGGTGAATTTATAATATGGAAACAACACATACTCACTACAAGTACAAACTACTTCTTTAAGCATATCTTCGTTGAGCATACTTAAACATGATACATCTATTCCGTGATCTAACACATAGATAAGCTAAGTTAAAAATATGTTTGGTATTAAGAAAGTATATCTAATAATTGTAAATTCAGTTCGGAAAAAAAGGGTTCATATTATACCTAACCATTTATAACAAAAGGTTT
Organism: Neotoxoptera formosana; assembly: GCA_022818045.1. Lineage (NCBI taxonomy): Eukaryota > Metazoa > Arthropoda > Insecta > Hemiptera > Aphididae > Neotoxoptera > Neotoxoptera formosana. Next base: position 45,830,914 of record CM040630.1, on the reverse strand, counting down.
GTCGTTTGGTAAGTTTATATTTAGAAAAAAATAACTTACAAAATCTGGTGTAACAGTTTTAAATATTGAAGAAATAAGTACCTATTACCTATGAGTCATATTATATAACAAATAATTGTAAATACACACAATTTACCAGCAAGGTAAAATATATCACTTATACAGTCCGCAACTAGAGTATATTCCTAAATAGACATCTAGTCTATATTGTGTCATACAAAGAATGTAAAAAGCCAAGTGTTGCATTAAATAAAAACATGAAAACGTACCTTTGAAAACATCAATATAGCTTGATAACCCTTAAGCATGAAGCATGTCGACGACGTCTGAATCAACCATAATTTAATATATTAATATATTAAATATTAAAATCGTAATAGTGAGACGCGGTTGTATCCTGTGCCTTGTGGACTGTGGTTAGCTTAGTAAATGGTAATAGCTTTAGCAGTTAGCATAGGGCATGGCGGTATTATAGTCGTATGCACGCTGGGTTTTTCACATAGTTGTAGAGGTAACGAAAATTTGGTAACGGACAATCCTAATAATGTTATTTTTAACGCGAAATTGTTATTAGCACAATTCGTTTGGTAAATACAACCAAACAATAGTGAATACAACATTATCACTCACAAAGTTAACATTACAATAAGTTTAAACAACTAGTGACTGTTAATATTTACATTTTCCCATATGAAGTATACAAAAGTTTACAAGAATATTATTGAGTATATACAACATAATAGATTTTTCATTTAACCAGTATTATATCAGCTCCACCACAAAAATGTTAAATGTTACTAGTACACTAAGAGGTGGTTGTTTTAACACCACACTTGGTAGTTTTTACAAAAATGAATAGATAATTATTACATAACCATTTGTCTACGTTTACACAATTATTATATTTACTTTTTATTTTGTAACAGCTACATAATATGTGTTATATTAAACATGAATATGGTTATATCAGAATAATCATGGTCAACAAAATTAATTTTGTTGCAGTTGTTATTCACTTAGGTAGGTCATACAAAGTTTTTTGCTGTATCAATTGAATTATGATTAACAATACCAAATAATATTTAACATAACTGTTCTGTTAAAAATCACCTAGTTATTTTTTTCCGTGTACCTATTGGCCAACACATCAAAACCGTCACCCAGATATCCTCGATATCTTCATCGCAAGAATACCAA
>CM040630.1:45811648-45829617 GCA_022818045.1 Neotoxoptera formosana | reverse complement strand
CATCCTTGACAGTAAACTTACCTGGAATCCCCACCTAAAAGCCAAACGAAAAGCCCTCAATACCTGACTCCACCTCCCTAGACTCTTACTAAAATCCAAAATGAATATAAACGCCAAACTGCTAATACAGTGGATTCCGCTTTATGTGGGCACGTTGGGACCAGCTCTGTTTGCCCACATTTAGCGGTTGCTCATAAAAACCGAAATTTGTTTAAAAAAAAAAAATTATAGTAATACAAAAAAGTTTTTATTTTTATTATCATATAATTGAAAAAAGTGAAATAATTACTATATAAATTAAATTAAATATAATATACAATAAATAAAATTAATATTTGGTTGTGGAAGGTATACAAAAGGTTGTAATTGTTCGTTGTCTAAGCTGTTTAGTGTGGATATGGTTGACAAAATGGGCACACGCTTCAAGCTTATTAGACGGACTATTTTCGTTACCCCCTTGCATGAAGAACTTCTGAAACAAATCAATGCACTTTTTAGCCTCTCTAGCTGTAACTGGTGGTTCGGTATCTTCTTCTTCTTCATCATCATCTTCTAACTTCCTTTTTAAAGAACATTTTGTACTACAACATCACAAATTTCTTCATTATCATCAAAACAAGGAGCATTTCCATCAATGTTTTCAAATTCGTCAAAGTTTTGAACAAACAAAAATTGTTCATCCAACTTAGTCAACTCGGGTTGTGGACCAATAAAATTAGAAAATCCACAATGAGCGAAACAATTCATAATAGTTGTGCAGCTAACTTCTCGCCAACTTTCGGATACAAACTGTATCGCTTGCAATATGTTTATTTTGTGGTAGGCCGTAATATTGTCCGGAAAATAAATTTCCGGATTGATAAAATCCCGGAAAATAAAATTCCGGAATGTTTAAAACACGGAACGTAATAATCCGGAATGTAAAACCCCGGATCGTAATAATCCGGAATGTAGAACTATGGAACGTAATATTCCGGAACCTAAAATCCCGGATCGTAATATTCCGGAATGTAAAAATCCGGAAACAAAATAAAAACAATGGTTCTCAAAATAGTTTCATTATTTTATCGCCTTTTTTAAGAAAATTAATAATTGAATTAACTAAAAAGTATAATGAGAAATACCTTTTATTTATAAAACTCAAAGTTATATTATTAAATAAGAAATAATTTTGACCCTCTGGTCAGAGTTCAAAATTCCCAGTTCTTATTATAAATAATAAAACCAAAACAAATTACGATTTTTTATTAAATGTTTATAATTTTAAATTTATTGGCCAAGACCACCGTCCCGCTCAGAATCGTTTACTATTTATTGTATACTTGACATCTATTAATAATTATTTAATAGTTGTATTTAAATACATTTGAATCTGGATTTTTTTTAATTAAGCCGAAGTAAGACGACGGGTGTAGTAACCATCGGCATCAGCTATCAGCGTAAGTAAATTGAACCCAAAAAAAGGAATTAATAAAACGGGGTTTAGTAAGTTCCCACACCAAACATATCAGGTAAGCGGGTATTACGGAATATTACGATCTGTGATTTTACAGTCCGGGATCTTGCATTCCGGAATACTACGGTCCGGGATTTTGCGTTCCGGAATACTACGGTCCGGGATTTTGCGTTCCGGGAATTTATATTCCGGGATTTTGTGATGTAAAATTATATTCCGGGTACTTATAGCCCCCCTATTTTGTCACTTATTTGATTAGCAGTTGCAGATTTTGCAGTTGTTATCATCATAAAACCTAATATCCATTACCCTGCATAATTTCAACTAACTCAATTTCAATCTGTTCAAGACGTGTTTCATCCTCCCCGTAAAAATGTTATGATTTATTTATTTATTTATTTATTTATTTATGAACGGGCTAAGAGCCCAAATAGTACAACACAATTTGTAGTAATGAAAATGAATAATAACAATAAATAGGTAAACGCCAAACAATACACGGCGATTATATACAAATAAAAATAAAACAATAATTAAACAAAGGTAAAAACAGTAATAAGTAATAACAGGTTAAGTATCAAAATTAAAAACAACAACAAAATAGAACTTACTAAGAGAAGCATAGGTGCTCATTACAAATGCGCATCATACGATGGATTGGATTATTCCTACCATAGTTGGTGCTGTGGAAAGGAACAACAAAGGGAGAATTTGACCTTATTAAGCGAGAGGGAACTTTAAAATTAATAAGAGAAAGGAGAGAGGGAGCATCCACACGTCCGTCAATCAGCTTATGCAAAAATACCATGTTAGCAACAACTTTTCTATTTCCAGGGACGAGAGTCCAAGTTTATTCATCACTGGCCAATAATTATGTGGTGGATGTGGAATTTGTAAAATAAATGACGCCGAAGAACAAAAACGCCTCTGAACCCTCTCAATGCAAGAAGAGTCAGCTGCCGTAAGAGGGTCCCACAAAATGGAAGAATATTCTAAAAGAGGCCGTACAAGAGAGTAATATAAAGCTTTGAGAGAACTAGAGAGCCTAAATTCTTTAGAAGTGCGTATGACAAAGCCGAGCATCTTTAATGCACGACAGCAAACAGCCTCAATATGGTAATGAAAATCGAGATTTGGACATAAAAAAATACCCAAGTCTTTCTTCATAGTAACAATATTAATGCTTGACCCGTTTATCAAGTACGTGTAGTGAATAATATTTCTACTACGGGCAAAAGACATAGATTGGCATTTACCTACATTGAAGCTTAGCCCCATAGAATTGAACCACAAAACAAGAGCATCTAGCTCTTTCTGGAGGGTTACACAATCAGTTACTGACTCAATTATCCGGAAAATTTTCAAATCGTCAGCAAACATAAGGAACATAGAATCCGGGATAACCTGTTTTAGACCATTAACCAATAGAGAAAACAACAAGGGGGATAAGTGCCCCCCTTGAGGTACACAGACTGCTTCAGATTTACGGCTGTGGGTGAGTTGCGGCCCGACTTGTCGTTTCCGGTGTTGGAGACCGGTGAATTCCGGCCCGATAATATTTTAGGTATAGGTGAGTTGCGGCCCGAGTAATTATCATTAGCCGGGCTCCCACGTCGCGTGGCGCGGCGCGAGGCGCGTGATTCGTCTTGTACCACGCGCGCCTGTCTTAGCGCGTCCTACACGATCCCACGGCGCGGAAGATTGTCGCGCGGCGCGGCGTGGCGTGGCGCGGAAAATTATCGAATGACGCGGCGTGGAATTTTTGTTCTCGATCATTTTACTTCTGTAGTGCACGAAGTGTAGACGTTACGTTGGTTATAGTGCATTTATAATAATTATTATTTAAACATGGAAACGAACCCTTCAAAACTTGCTGTTTGTGCTGCAGCATATTATATTATAGCAAGTGGTGAACTTTTAAAAAATAATGATAAAAAAGATAAGCTGACAAGAAAAAGAAGACGATATTGGGTCAATGAATATTACAAAAGTCGAAATAAGTAAATACAATGTTTATGATAATTTCAGTTTCAATATTATAAAATACGAGTATGTATTTTTTAAATTAATAAATTATCACGTTTAAATTTCCAGGTACAATGCAACAAATATGCTGGATGATTTGACTATGAACTTTTCAAAAAAATTTGAAAACTTTTGCAGAATGTCGCATGAAGATTTTGAATATTTGCTTAATAAAATTGGACCATCAATATCAAAAATGGACACCAATATGCGAAAATGTATCCCTATCCAAGAAAAATTAGCTGTTACATTGAGATTTTTAGCTTCTGGAGACAGTTTTGTTAGTTTATCGTACATGTTTAAATTCTCTTCACAAGCAGTGTCAAGATGTGTTCAAGAAGTTTGCAGAGCATTAGTACAAGAATTAAAAGATGAAATTAAGGTACCTAACTATTATTATTTGAAATATATATTGATAAAAAAAAAGTACAACAAAACAACAAAATTATAACTGACATACTTGTAAATAAAATAAAATAAGTTCCTTCTAATAAAATAATCAAAAAAAATATTTCAATCTTGAACTATAGGTTATATACTATAAACTATAACAATACAAGTACAACAAAACAACAAAATTATAACTGACATACTTCGTAAATAAAATAAAATAATTTCCTTTTAATAAAATAATCAAAAGACAAGGGTAGAAAAAAAATAATAATTAATAAGCAATGTTCTAAAAAAGTAGGCAATAATATAATAAAATTTACTACTTATTGTTAATATCAAATATTTGATCATAATTTCTGCCATTATGTTCAAATGACGATGATGGTCCGGGTACTGGGTTTTGTATAGTTGTATTATGCGACTGTGAATAGCTTGACGAAGATGACTGGGAATGTGGTGACGGTGCTGTATATTCTGTATATTCTGATATTGGTGATGGATTATTAGAAAATTCATTAAATGGGTGAATAATTTCGTATGTCTGTCCAATTTCACGGCGTGTTTGAGGTAGGTAATTTGGCTGAGTTCTATTATGTTTTAAATTAAATAAATAGTTATCTATGTCGTGCATTGCTATCTCACGGGTGTTGTCGTCAAAATCCCTCAATTTTTTTGCAAGAAGCTCAGCATAAAGTGAACTGATATCAGGACTTTGTTCCACCGAAGCTTTTTTTAAAATATTATAAGCTTCATCCATTCTACATTCTATTTCTGCCAAGTTATCTGTCGCTTTTCGCTTTTTTCTGATGGCTGGTGACTTGAAATGTTTCTCGGTAGTTGTTGTCGGACTTTCTTCATAGTCTTCTTCTGCATTATCATGAACTTCTTCGTTTACTCCAATTACACCGGCAGTCAATTGGTCTAATGATTCCTATAAACGAAAATAAAATTATAATTTAAAAATCATTTTTGAAATTAAAACAATTTTTAATATTAATGAATGATAGTTAAAAACATTTGTTATTCTGTATTGTATATTTGATTGTTTCAATAAAAATTATTATTATTATTTTTAGTTGCCCCAAACTACAGATGAATGGTTGAAGATTGCTCATGATTTTAATGAAAGGTGGAATTTCCCTCACTGTCTGGGCGCAATTGATGGGAAGCATATTGTTATTCAATGCCCAATAAATAGTGGTACAGAATTCTTCAATTACAAAGGAACATTTAGCATTGTCCTTATGGCATTAGTTGACGCAAACTATATGTTCACTTATGTCGATATTGGTTGCCAAGGTCGTATAAGTGATGGTGGGGTTTTTAGAAACACATCTTTATGGCATAAATTAGAGGCAAATGAAATACTGTTGCCATCAGATGAGCCACTCCCCTCAAAAACAGAGTTAATGCCTTATGTATTCATAGGAGATGGTGCATTTTCATTGGGGAAAAATATGATGAAACCATACACAGGAGTTTATGAAAAAGGCAGTATCAAACGTATATTTAACTATCGATTATCAAGAGCTCGACGAATTGTCGAAAATGCGTTTGGTATTATGTCATCTGTTTTTCGTGTTTTCCGAAAACCTATTCTACTGAATGAACAGAAAGCTACAGATATCACAATGACGTGTGTATTACTACACAATTTTTTAAGGAAGAGTAAAACTTCTAAAACAAGTTATTCGCCTCCAGGAGCGTTTGATTCTGATAAAGAAAGCGAATTTTGTCCGGGATCCTGGAGAAATGATCAAGAAGATATGTCCTCGTTTGTACCACTAAGGAGAGTGCCTCGTAGATCAGGACTTGAGGCTATTCCGTGAGAATAAGGGATTTGTTCGCAGAATATTTTATTTCAAATGGTGCGGTCACTTGGCAGAACGATAAGTAAAAAAAATAATTTAAAAAAATGTTACATTATTAGTAGTGTTTCACTATTTTTTAAATACTTTATTTATTAAACTAATATTTTAATACAATTAAATTATATTTTGTATCTTATTACTTCTACATTTTAAATTAAATAATTAATCATGTTTTAAGCATTTACTATTGGAGTTGGTGTTAATTATATATGGAATTATAGAAGTATGTTATATTTTTACACACTATTTAGTATGAATGACATGGTAATCAATGAAAAACATCAGTTAAAAGCGACACGTTAAAACACGATAAGAGTAAAAAAAAATGACAAAATTATAATTTTAAATGTACAAAAAGACAACAATTGTAATTAATTTCAGCATTTTATTATCTACTTCAGTTTCAATTTTAAGGTTTTATCTTCAATAACAAAAAATTGTGTCTGAAATATTAGTTAATATCTTGAATATTAGTTCATTGTTATGAGAGCAATCGTTATGGGTCAACGTTCGAGTTTTGATAAATTGAATTTGACAAATCGACTTTTTTTGTGAGTACGTATATACAGGATGAGTGGTTGAAAAAATATTTAAATTTTAAATTTTGAGTGTGTTTTTAAAATAATCGTAAATACAAAAATAAGGAAAAGCTGGAATTTTTACGTAAATCCAGTGATGTCAAAATCGATTTTAATTTTTGGTGCAACTCGAAAACGAATTACCGTGGATACTTAAAATAATTTACCATATTTTTGAGATAGTATTTATTACACATAGTATATAGTATAGTTTTATATACGATATTCATTATTTTGTAGTTCAAAAACATTATTCGCAAGGACATAAAATGTGTACGTATATTATTATATTTTATACCAACAATGATATTTTTAAATAAATTAATGTTTTCAGTAAAAATTAATTCAATTTCTGTATTACCAATAGTAAAATAAATTACTTTAAAAATATCAAAAAAACATAACATGAAATATACTTAGTGATATAGACTGACTATAACTCAGCTCAGAATCGTTTTTCGTTTACAATGATATATAATTGAATTCAAATTTAAGACATTCCTATACTTACACCAAAAAATTTAAAAATATTTTTATAATTTTTGAGCTTATTATAGATCTAAGAAATGTTTGGTTTTTTAAAAAAATTTTAAAGCATTTAAACATAAAATTTTGACCGAAATTATTTATCATCGAACATTTGAAAATTGTTTTGTATGTAGTTAAAAATTTATAAAATGTTCAGTTTTTATAACTAAGAATTGAAAATGTAAAACAAGGTTTTAAGTAAGTACTTTATAGTGTAACCAAAAAATCAAAAAGATATATTATAATTATAATGTCTTATAGATATTTTAAGTCAAAATTTGGTCATCAGAATATCGAATTTTTGCATATTGTTTTGTGGTTTAAAATTCATAAAAAGATTTCTATTTCTATTTAAGGTTTGAAAATTCAACACTAGATTCTAAATAAGTTTTTCTTACGACTACCGTAAAAAAATTCGATAAGAAAACAATTAAAAAAATGTATAAGAGTTTAAAGTTAAAATCCATACAAAATCAAGAAAAATATACAAACTAATTTGTATTGAAAAATGTATAACATTTTCAGAATTTATACCTAAGGTTTAAAAATTTAATACAAGGTTCCTCATAAGCTACTATGTAAGTGGTAGTTAAAAAAAATTGAAGTGTATGTCCAATAGTTTTTTTTATCAGCATTTAAAGTTGAAATTTTGAATAAATACGTAAAAATTAAACGAAATTTTGCAATTTTTTTTGATTTGTAAATTCATGAAAAATGTTCTATTTAAATCTAAGATTTTAAAATTCAACACAAGATTTTCTATAAGTTTTTCTATCTTTCAAATAAAAAAATTTACCGGAGAGTCCAACTAATTTTTTATGAGCGTTTGAAATCATTAATAAATGGCAATTTAAATATAATATAAAATATCTATTCTAGGCTGACAGACCGTCTCCGCGCAGAATCGTTTTTCGTATACAATGACATATCATTGAATAAAAATTTAAGACCATAACAGTGACCCACTTGTAACCTACTATAATACAGCAGAGCGACATCCACTTGCCACCTTTTTTATCCTTCTTATGTTTACTGTATCTTTTATTTCCCCAGATTCGTATAATGTAAGCAACGTACAGTTTTAAATGAATTTAATAGGGTCCGATCGGTCTGTCGGCAGCCACAGATGTTCTTGAGGAAATTCGTGGAATTCGTTGAACGGTAAAAAGATAAAATGTTGTCTATTGTTATTGTTCTGAATGTACCCGTACTGGTAGACCTTAGGTATATGCTGTCCGAGTAGTGTGTAAAATGTGTTTTATTATTATTATTATTATTATTGTAAGTATTTTTTAAATACTGAGTATTACAATATTTATCAAGATATATATACCTGATTTTATAGAATATAAGTATAATATTATCATTGATTATATATACTAGTATATATAATCAATGATATTATACATAATACTTGGTTACCTAAAATCTCTTAATATTCCCTTCAAGATTTTCTCTATTCATAACACTAATTCAGCAACAGTCTTTAAAAAAATAATTGTATTTATATTGTATCTCTGTATTATTATTATTATTATTTAAATCATAAAAAACATAATTGTCGAGTTGTCATAGACAACGTTTGAAAGCTAAATTAAAGAAAAAAAATATAAAAATATACATAATAGTGCACATTCTTGGAGCTATTTAATAGTAATCTTATTCCTCGATTGACACATTGAACCAATAATGAACCAATGAATACTTTAAAGGCATAAATTATTTTTAAAAAAGACAAACAAAAAGAAAGATTAAGACGGTAGGTAAATTTTAAAATTTAGTGTTGAAAGTATTACTGTAGTGGAACTGTTCGTATTAAAATAATAACTAAATAAATTATATTTACCTCTGTACTTATCGTCATTCGTGGCTGAAAAACTCCATGCAAGAATGATGTCATTTTGTTATATGCAAACCAATCTGGTTTGTATATATCATCTGTGCCCGATCCAGTTTTTTTACTTGCTCTCACTTTTGAGGCCAATTTTCGAAAAGTCGACATCAAGGAATCTTTTTTTTTTTCAAGTCCGTGACTGAAAATTTGACACTTAGGTTGTCTGAAATGGTTTTCCATGAGTCTTGAATGCTATTCCGATTTTTATGTCGAGGATCACTTGGGTTCCATATGGAAGGTTCCTTTTCATACAACTCCAAAAATTCAATTACAAGATCATTTGACCAATCCATTTTAAATAAAGTAAAAATATAAAATAAAAAAAAATTTAAATACAAATTGTATTTTGGCGCGTTCAATACACACGGGCCGTGGGATTACCGTTGATCATATGACGAGCCGCGCAACATTTCCTTTGACTCGTGTCACAGAAACCGACAATGATCGGGAACGGCCGTGCCGCGCCGCGCTATTCCATGCCGCGCCATGCCCCACCAATCCCACGGCGCGTTCATAGTACCGCGCTATACCACAGACTATATGAAAACAGATAGCTCACTCGGGATGTAAACAAAAACTATGAATATTATCTCCGCGACGAAATCAGTGTGACCATAGTGCAGGTATGAAATTTCGTTTGGAAAATGACAAAAAAATTGTCCTGATTCCTACCTGGCGCCAACATTGAAATTCATACTAACTACCCGGTCTCACCTTGCGACGTGGGGGTTGCATTGTTTAGATTCTGACCTTTCACATCCCTTAAGAATTAGGTTATCTTGGTCTCTAGTTGCTGTTTTTGTGATTTCCATGTGACTTATGTCTTATTAGTTGACCATTGACCAAGTGTGTGTTTCAAAATATTTTTTTGTATACAATTTGGTGTTGTGCTTTTGTGTTACAAAATTTAAAAATGGAGAGTAAAAAAACAGGAATGCGTTGCTCTGTACAATTTTGCAAAAATAAAGCAAGTACTAGGAATGTAAGTTTTTTCCAATATCCAAAAGACGATCGTCTAGCAACATGGATGAAAAATTGTTGTACAGAAAATCTGGCTGAAGAACTAAAAAAAAAAAATAGTTACAAAGTATGTGGCGATCACTTTGTAGACTTAATGTTTTTAAACTCCACAACAAAAAACAGACTAGTTTTTAATGCTATTCCATCAGTATTTAATGGTAAGTAAATAATTCAATTATTAAAACATGTTTAAAAATAATTTAAATAATTTCAAAAACTAATTTTGATATTAAAAAACTAATTCTTGGTTAAATAATTAAATTTTAATTATTTTCTTAGATGAAATAATTTTCGAAAGATCAAAATTGGCTGAATTACAGTCGAAAACCTATGAAGATTCACAGGATTTTGATGCATGTCAGAGTAGCTGTAGTACTTCAACTCCAGGCACTGAAGAATTAAGAAGTCATGCAAGTGGATTTATGAATACTTCTGGTGCTTCAAATGAAGCCTGTAGCTCTGTAACAACTTCTGATTCTTCAAATCAAACTCCTGGATATTTATCGGCAAATACACCAAGGAAACAAAAACTGGCTATGGAAATTAAATCTGGAAAACAAGAAATAAAAATTTAAAGAAGAATATAGTAAGTTTAAGTCAACAATTATCTAATTATGATACAGTTGAACATTTTTTAAGATGAGGTGAAAAATATTTATCACCTGGATTATGTACTATTGTCAAGTCCCAAATTAATTTAAAAGAAAAACAAAAGGAAGGTTATAGATATAATAATGAAATCAAACAATTAGCATTAACAATTTATTTTTTAGGACCCAGAGTCTATAAACTTTTATTAAATATTCTTTCATTACCATCAATTTCAACCTTAAAACGGCTAACTCATAAATTTGAAATGATACCAGGCTTGAATGATATTCTTTTTAATATTATCAAGTATAAAATTAAATATTTTACTGACGAAGCTAAAGAATGTGTTCTCTGTGCAGATGAAATGTCCTTAAAATCAAATCTTTATTATATGTTGAACAAAGATGAAATTATAGGGTTTCATCAAACAAATAAAACAAAGACTTATAATCCTGCCAAGTATGCATTTGTTCTAATGGTTAGAGGAATAAATGTCAACTGGAAACAACCAATTGCATACTTTTTAGTATCAAGTAGCTGTACCGGATATGACTTGCAAGATATTATTTTTGAAACTATACCTAAACTTTTTGATATAGGATTAAATATAAAAACATTTATTACTGATATGGGTTCTAACTTTGTTAGTTTCAGTAAAAGTGTTAATGTTACACCAGCCCGACCTTATTTTAAAGTTTGTGAAAATAAAATAATATATATGTTTGACCCTCCCCATTTATTAAAGTCAACATGAAATATGTTTTTCCAACACAATTTTAAATTCGAAAATGACTTAATTGAAAAACAACCTTTAGTATCATTTTTTGAACAAGACAGCAAATGTAATTTAAGATCAGCCCCAAAATTAACACATTCTCATATTTTTCCTGGACCATTTGAAAAAATGAAAGTTTTTTTGGCAGCTCAAGTATTTAGCCAAAGTGTAGCAGCTGGCATGGAGACTTACCTTGTTAGTAACAAGTTGGAGTCTTCTTCAAAAGCAACAATAGATTTTATTGAAAATATGGACAAACTATTTGATATCTTCAATTCTTCAAGAAGGTCAACTTCAAAAAATTTCAATAGACCCTTTAAACAAACAAAAGAACAAGAGGATCATTTAAAATATATGCATAATTTTTTTACAAATTTAACCGTTATTAGCAAAAAAGAACAAACTAATGTAACTAACCGGATGAAATTTATTAATGGTTGGTTGGTCTCCATAACTGGCTTGCTGTTACTTTGGAAAGATTTAAAATCAACAAGAACATTAAACCAACAAGAAAATTATGTTTTATACACTGCAAGATTAAACCAAGATTGTCTTGAAAATCTTTTTTGTACACTTAGACAACAAAATGGCAATAACACTAATCCAACTCCTTATCAATTTTTGTTTGCATTTAAAAAAATTTTTTTACTTAATTATTTTCAACACTCAGAAAACGCAAATTGCATAAATGATTTGGATGCCATTTTAACTCAAATGTCCACTGATTCCGACATAGACATTAGCACCCTATATGCTGATAAAACACCTTTTCAATTTAAAAAAACCTGTCCACTTTCTATAGGACAAGTTGATTATAGACATTTAGAAATTCCTGATCAAAATGCATTCATTTACCTATTATAGATTTATCTAGATTACCTACCTATTATGTTATTTTTATGTTTTAATATGTACTTACCTTTGTTGTTCTTGAGGATAATGTCCAAATATTGAAATAAATATTTTTATTATGTTAAGTATGATTTTATCATCATCATTGTGAAAAGCTTGTGTGCACTAATAAAATAATAAATAATAAACAATAATAACTATTGCCTTTAACAGATTCATGTTATTAACTTACTGATCAATTAATCATTTATCATAGTAAAATAGATCGATCTTGTCATTAATCATTAATTAATTAATTACCTAATAAATTACGTTTTAAGATCTTTATTAAATGGATTATGGAAATAGATTTTAAAATGGTAAATACTAAATGGTACATGCAAATGTACAATAATATTGTATAACATCTGAACAATAATTTAATTAAATGCATGCAGCTACACTGATCTGGTCGCATCCAATCAAAGAATCTTATTTTTTTTCCCATTGTTTTCGACCGAGTGAGCTATCTGTTTTCATATAGTCTGTGGCTATACCAAGCTACGCGCCTCGCGCCGCGCCACGCGCCGTGGGAGCCCAGCTATTATCTATGTACCTTACCTATATAATATATATATGTATACCTATTACCAAGGCTGGTCAAGCTAACGATTTTTTTTTAACTCGATAGGTGTTGGATATACAAAACGATAACCGAATAACGATAAACGAAATGTTCAACACGTATGGGAAATTGGGAATTTATATTTTTGTATAATATGATAAAGATTATATTGATCGTTTTATCGTATTATCTACCCTATAAGTCGTATAACTAAGATAATCAGATAATTTCAAATGGGAATATGAAAATTGTCAACGCGTATTCATTCCGAAATCAATCGTTGTTCGTAAAAGTTTTTTTCGTGTGTATAGTAGTTTATATAATATATTATACGTATTTTAATATAGTTCGTCATGGAATTTGTACATAGTGAAAAATCGAAGCCTCTTATTATCTACGAAGGCTACAAATTCCGTTTTCATAAGACACTACAAGATGATGTACAGCGGTGGCCTTGCTGTGTCAAAAATTGTAAGTGCTTTATTAAATTATCACCTTCAAATGTAATAGTTGAGAGTAACACCAATCATGAACATATTGAACCTAACAAAAAAAGCTCTAAATAGGCGAATAATGAGTTATTCTTTGAAAAGAAAAGCTGTGGTAGACATTTCTTGCAAACCGTCAAAACTTATTCGCTCGGAACTGAAACAAGGTGATATACCGACTTTGATAACAATGATTTATCATTAATTCGACATAATATTCATCGCGCCCGTCTATCTGTGCACCCCCCTCTGCCTAGCTGCATTGAAGAATTACATACTGCTTTGGGATCCATGGAAATTAAAACCAACATTGGTGAACAGTTTTTATTTGTAAATGATAAAGAGAATTAGATTGTTGGTTTTTCTACGGAACAAAACATAAAAGTGCTATGTGATGTAAAGAAAATATACGTTGATGGGACGTTTAAAAGCTGTCCAAAAAACTTTACACAACTTTTTACCATACATGGTCTTAAAAATGATGTGTATTTACCTCTTGTGTTTTTTTTACTGCCCAACAAGTTAACAACGTGTTACTACATACACGTGTGCATTTCAACATGTAATTCGTCACTTAATATCCATTGGTGTATCGTGGTTTCCTACTGACATTTTTATAGATTTTGAACCAGCAATCCATAGTGCTGCAGCGGAAGTCTTCCCTAATGCAAAAATAAGAGGTTGTCGATTTCATTTAGGGCAAAGTTGGTGGATGAAAATCCAAAGTTTAGGACTTACTAAATTATACAATGAAACACAGACGATAGCCATTATTTAAAATATTTTTTTGGATTACCATTTTTGGAGCCTGAAAACGTCATAGACTGCTTTACTGACGACTTTATGGCATTACAGCCTGCTGAAAATGACCAGATAGTAAAATTTACTGACTACATTTTTGAAAACTATATTTCACCGGACGCTATGTTCCCCCCGAATATTTGGGCACAGTTTACTGCTAGCTGCAACCGTACTACAAACAGCTGTGAAAGTTATCATTCCAAACTAAATATGTCGTTCTACACTAGCCATCCTAATATATATAACTTTGTTGATGTCTTACTACAAATTCAATCGGAAACATACATAAAATTTAGAAGTAAAAGTGTAAGAACAAAAAAAATATGTGAAAAAGAATCTTTCATTAGAGAACAGATGACAAAACATGAGCGAAAAGAAATCGATAATTTTGATTTAGTTAAATCGTTAAGTTTTAAGGTTTTGCCAAAACAATAGTCAAATTTTTATTTATATAACACAACATTTTTTTATTAATACATGAACACTTAATTTTTTGACATTATTATGATTATTGTATTATACCAATACTTTTATTTTTATTTATTTTATCTATTTTTTTTTAAGACAAATATTAATATAAGTACGACAATTTATACTAGAAAATAAGTAATATTGTGATGTTTATATACTATATATGGACATATAGTATATAATATATATATATGTAATATATACCTACATTATTGTATGGCCGCAATTCGTACGTACCTTTCATAAACCCGGGCCGCCACTCGTACGCTATTTAGGGATTGGGCCGCAACTCACCAACACCGAGATTTACAACCTAAGACTTTTACATATTGGACCCTATCAGATAAATAAGATTTGAACCAAGAAAGAATGGGCTCCCCAAATCCAGCTTTACATAGAACTTCAATTAGTATTTTATGGTCTACGCGATCGAACGCTTGAAGAAGTCTGTAAAAAAACGTCCACCTGAATTCGGTTTTCAATGGCCTCCAATATGAAATTATGAAAAACTATCAGATTCGTAGTAGCAGAACGGCTAGGTCTAAAACCGTATTCTTCATCAACTAAGATAGAATTCACTGATGGCTGAATACTCTTCAGGACAAGCAGCTCAAAGATTTTGGCAATATGATTTTGGATAGTAATAGGCCTATAATTGTTAACATCAGTTTTATCACCAGTCTTAAATACAGACGTGACTGAGTTAATCTTGAACATAGATGGGAAGGTTCCTGTGTCAAGGGAGCGACGAAATAACAACCATAAAGGAAAACAGAGAGCGGATCTTATATTATATAGAAACGTCCCAGGCAGACCATCAGGACCAGCCGACTTAGAAGCTGTTGTGGAAGTTTTTAGCATAGACAAGCTCAGTTCGACATCATAAGTGGTAAAGGAGCAGTTACTTGGTAGGTTAAAATGAGAAAAGGAAATAACAGGAGTTTGGCTGGAAGAGGGAGTGGCATAAACGGTGCTAAAATAAGAAGAGAAGAGGCTAGAAACTGATTCAGGGCCCGAACCAATCTTTTTGTCAAAACGAACTGTGTATAGAATCCCACCACTGGATTTATTTTTCCGGACAAAGTCCCAAAAAGACCGAGGATTGGTTTTTAGCTTACACTCAGTTTGAGCTATGAACGATTTATAGCACCTTTTGTATTCATATTTATAGCGTGCCCGGAGAACAACAACATCATCTTCGTCTCAATCGTCTCACTATAGCATGCCATCAGTGACTCACACGGGTCCGACGCCGTCGATTGTCAGAAATTATGATAGTGCTGACAATTTGGATGCAATGTTCTATCAGTTGTAGTCAATTTTATTTTTTATTTATTCAAATTGACGAGTGTAAAAAAGGAACATGTATCTATATAAAATTAAATATTTTTTTTTGTTTTAAACAGTAGTACTATATTTTCTAACAATTAGATATAAACACTAAACATTTTATATATTATAATATTATTATATTATTATAATATTATTGTAGTATTTATCATTTATATATTATTACCTAGGTACCTTAAAGCAATAGCGAGACGTTCAGATAGAGGTATTGGCACACGAAAATTAGTCGTTTCTTTACGTATATCTTCATTAATAAAATTTAAAATTTCATCAAAACAATTTGATATCATTCGAAAATAAATAAAAAAACGTTTTGCATCATTTCGTAATTGAAGCATTAAATGATTAAATTCACCTAAACTTTCACTTTGGCTATTAATTTCATGAACCCATTTTCGTCTTTTATGTCTAAAAATTAAATATTACATGGTTTTTTTATTATTTGTTATTGTAACAGCCCAAACCATATTTAAAAACAATTGTAGTTAATATATTATAAGCATATGGTACCTTTTTTGTTCTTCATCATCCATTACAGCTGCTAACAGTAATAAATCTTCGTCGTCTGAACTTAAGTTTTCATAATATATATCCATGGTATAGTATAAATTTTAAAAAAATATAGCAATTTGTTGTTTTGTACTTTAAAATATTAATATTAATAAATAAAAATATAATAATTACTAAGATACATTACGCGCATGGGTGTCGAAATGTCTAGTAATTTTCGGCGAAATATTTCGCTCTCCGGTTAGGTTAGATCAGCGGTATTTAAAAAGCGATAAATACCGCTGAAGTTACCGCCACCGCTACCGCTTCGGTTTAAGCGGACCTTAACTAATTATTTTTCAGCATCTTCCTTTTGATTTTTTTCCGCGTCCTCGCACGGAAAAAAATAATTTAGTAATAGTAAACAGTTAAATATTTTTTAGTTATACTAACTATTATGCGACTACCGTAACTAGTTGCTTAGTTGTTATTACTACAGTTAAAAGTTGTGTATACTATTTAAAAATAGTTGAATAACGCTAGTAAAAGTAACTAAATGTTACAGTTATGTATAAATTTAACTATTCAGTTTGGTTAATACAACTATAATGTATAGGAAAATATTATTATACTATTCAGCGTGACTGAATTAACACATTCATCTGTGATCGGTGGTGGCAGTGAATAACATATTCTTTGCAATATCGTATTATACTATTATTATTTATTACTATTATATATTATTATTTTCATTTGAAGCCCCGTGCAGTGATATTCATAGTTATTACTTATTTTATTAACAATAGATGACTCATCTATAAAATGCAGTTGCGGCAAAATAAAACACACTATAAATGATGTCAACTGACAGCGGCATTTAGATTCTTGTTGGAAAAAAACACCAAAAAAACGATGTGCTGATATTAAATCATTTTTTGTAAAAAAAAAAATGTCCCAAAAAGGTAAGTGCTGATATTTGACCATTA
This sequence comes from Neotoxoptera formosana, assembly GCA_022818045.1. Lineage (NCBI taxonomy): Eukaryota > Metazoa > Arthropoda > Insecta > Hemiptera > Aphididae > Neotoxoptera > Neotoxoptera formosana. Next base: position 45,812,445 of record CM040630.1, on the reverse strand, counting down.
GGTACGAATTATTAAGAGTTGCCTATTATAGTATTGGTATTTATTAGTTATTAGTACCTATACTGTAATACAATTTGATGATGTAATAAAATAAAGACAATTTTGTAGTTCATAATTTAGAGCAGGGGCCAATTCTTGAAATCGTGATAAACTTTGTCGCATGCGATAAAAATTTTATCGCATGAAAATAAATAATCGGTATCTTGAAAAAAGGTATGCATTTAGTCGAACGAAAAACATTCGACTATTAGTCGAGTGGTTAAAAACCAGTGACAAAATTATATCGAAGACTATGAAATATTAATAATAAAAGATAATAGATAATACTTGTAGGTTTTATACTTTTATGTGTTTTTTACTTAGTAGTCTGTATTATAATATTTATTTATATAATTATTCATTATTTTATATTATACATAATTAATTGTTCAATATTAAATTCCAAATTCGTCAACATGGAAAACTTCGAAGAAATGGCAAATTTGTTTGCCATTCAAAATATGGAGATGCAAGAAAACGTAGGGTATGGAAAACTATCAACAAAAAAAAATCGTGTTGATCCTTTTACATTGTCCGATCGACTGTTCATAAAAAATTTTAGACTAACTAAGGACCTAACACGATATTTAATTGAGTTACTATCACCATTTGTGGAAGTTAAAAGTCGTTCTTCAGCTATTGACTTAAGTACAAAAGTAAATCAATGATTTTTACCTATAGTACCTATGACGTATAAAATAAAAAAAAATGTTTAACTTATTTTGTTCTTTATCGTCTATTTTAGGTTCTAATTGCAT
>CM040630.1:45801321-45811548 GCA_022818045.1 Neotoxoptera formosana | reverse complement strand
AATTTTCCTAAAGAGGTTTGAAGTTTCTGGGTTGATGTGGGGGGGCCAACTTCACGCACGTGGAGTAAGTAATAGATATTGTGATAAATTAGAATTCAATGATAAAATAATTGCAAACGAAAAACAAAAGGAGATGGTATGACTGCCTATATTACTAAGCTTGTATATTTTATCTATAGTAATGTATTATATATGTATTTACTACTTACTATATTTTTAGTAATACAGTTCTTAGTAGGCGTTAAACCAGCGGTTCCCAAACTGTTTTTTCCTTTTAGGGGCTCCAAGTTAGCCACGGTGCCCTGCTGTAGGTTATCAATAACGAAAAAAATCTATACATTTTAAACTATTCGTTATGAACCGTAGACCGCGGTGCCCTTAGAAAGTGCTCGCGGTGCCCCTAGGGCACCGCGGTGCACAGTTTGGGAACCGCTGCGTTAAACAATAGGTTTTAATAAATCAAAATATTATTACGATGTCAGAATGTGCGAAATATGTACGAAAAATGTCAAGTAACCACGAACATTTTAAAGTTATAACTAAATAATTAAAATCGTTATTCTATGTTATAAATAAAATCATGGAGTTATATGTTATAACCCATGTTATAAATATCCAATTTTGTTAACATTTTTTTAACCTAAAATATCTTAAAAAAAATTGTGAAATAGGTAAATTTTTTTAGATTTTTGAGTTTTATTAAGATCTATTTACGAGGAACATAGTGTATATACATAATACATATGTATTACATTTTCAAGTTTTTTAACCAAGATTGTCATCACTTTTTAAAAAAGAAGAGCAAGTGGGTCTGTTGTACTATACAGTTTAGTAGGTGTCGAATGGGTCACTGAAATGGATGTGTTAAATTTCACAGTCTGTTAGTCTATATCAATGTTACTATCAATGTTATATTTTCTAATATTATTTTTATCATAATAATTTATTTTTCTATTAGTAAATACTCATACAGTATCTTAAATTAACTCATGCCAAAAACATTGCATTTAAAAAGGTCATCGTGTGTATAAAATAATATTAAACTATAAAAATTTCAAGTAGGTATACCCATGAATAGTATATTTTTTAAATTATAACAAACTATGTTTATAAAATCGTTATTTTTCGTGTCAATATCTAATTTTATCCAAATTTGAACTTATAATGTCTATAAAAAGAAACCATGTTGATATATTTTATATAATATAGTATAATATTTTAAAATATCTAATTTAGTTCAAACTTGGATTCACAAAATTGTTCCTATTTCGATTTTTAGGTTTTATTATAGACTACTTACAAGTAACCTCACATAAAACTTTTAAGTCTAAGTTATACAAATATTGAACATTTTATAGATTTTTAAGTACAGAATAATTTATAAATGATCGTGGTTTTGTAAAAATTTGAACTTTAAATGATCATCAAAAAAATAATGCCTATATAATTATTATCTTTAATAATTTACAACTCCTATCATTAAAATTAAAATGAAACCTTGCATTAAAATTTCAAGGTTTAAGACTCACCAAAAATTTTTTTTTTGATATTTATAAAAAAACAAATTAAGAAAAAACAAGAATTTTTTGCAGTCAATTTTTGACGAAATAGATTTTGTTTTTAGTGTTACATACACAATAATAATATCGACGGCGACAATGCAAAAGGGCATAAGCGACACTTTTTACGAAATCGACTTTTTGTAATTAGGGCATAAGCGACGTCATTCTCTATCTATAGCTCTTACTCATTTATCGATACGATTATTTTTTACGATAGAAAACCGTAAATTTAGATTAAGACATAAGCGCCAAAAAGAGTAAATTAATTAACATGTATGTGAATAAATAGGGAATAAGCGACATTTAGTTTTAAATGTTAGCATAAGCGCCATAGGATTTTACTTTATGGGGCCTAAGCGACAACAGCATTATTAAAGTTAATAATAGATTTTATATAAAAAAAACTATTTTCTGCACGAGCACGTTCAGACGCACTTCTCAAATTCACTGGAGGTAAATATTACATTTAATAATAATAGGTATTATTTAAGAATTAAGATTCATTAGGGTTATCTCTTTATTATATCTGCAGAGTATAACAAAATGTCACGCGGTGTTGTCGGTTTATATCGATACGTACGGCCAGTGGCGGCGCGAGAGGGTTTTTGTGAGACAATTGTCTCACAGCTAAAAGGGGTGGTGGGTCTGTAATTACCTATAGCGGCTTGTCAGTGACACAAAATGACACCAAAATGATACGCAAATTAAATAGGTGGGTCGTGTGTACTGCAACTAACATTTTCTTGTCTCATTGTCGAAAATGTTAGCTCCGCCACTGTGTACGGCTGTTTTATACTTTAACAACGCCGCTAGGCATTAAGTTTCTAAGTAAAATATATTGTTAGGGCTAGGATTTCTAGCTAACTTCATGTTTTTTTCCTTGAGTCAAAATTGATTGATTATCAGATGTGTCTACAATTTGGATTATTCTCAATTAAATAAAACAATTTTTTTTTTGCATATTTCGAACATGATGCATATAATTGCATGGTTCGATTTTTTTCAATCTTATGAATTTTAAATGAACTTCTACAATTATTGTGTTATTTGTCGAATTGTCGTAAATGTACTACCTATCTAATCTTATCTTGTTCAGATAACCGTTGGTTACCGTATGGTTACATATATATATTATTTTTGTTTTGCATTAATATGGTAAATTTTAGTTATTAAACATCCATTCTTCGTTCCAATTACCGGTCATTCGTGTTTCAAAATTTGAAAGAACATATTAATATCATTACAGCAATATTCAATGTTATAATATAACTGGGTACTTATAATTAATTATTAATTCTTTAAAAATAATAAATAATTATAGTAGATAGTTACTGTTTCAATAATTAGTTTCTGATTTTTATGTAAAAGATATTAAATGTTATGTTGAAATAAATAAAATTGTTTTTGCATATTTTAATAATTTTTTATTGCTATAAATCCTAGCCCTATATATTATATTATATTTATATCAAATGTATTATTATAATGATCACACAACACTATTTTATTTCTGTCTCACCAACTGGCAATAGGTATTTCACTATTATTATTTATGTATACAGTCCTGATATTTTTCAAGCTAGGCTTCACTTTTTGTTGAAATTATATTGATTGTAGGGCATTGATCTAATAATATTATTATAATAAAATTATGAAAATAAATTACTTAAATCAATTTGAAATTAAATCAAATTAATATTATAATGACATCTATAACAACTTATACCATAAAAATCATAAACTAATTAATATATATTTTTATGTGGACTGGTACGAAAAACCGTGCGTATTTACTAAGATGTAATTTATACTTGAAGATACACAAGTTTTCATGTAGATAATTCATATATTGGATCAATGCCTTGAAACGTCTTGTTTTATGAAGACAATTAGTCATTTACATTTATTTTTATGGTATGTACTATAAGGTACATACAAATGGATTCTCGTCAACGTTTTCGTAGTATGAAGTTGGTAAAAGCAGCTCAATTAAACCGGCCTATTATACCTATTATTAATCAAAGATATCAAACTCGGAAAAAAATGCCATCTACAGAATCTAATGATCAATCAATTTTTTTAAACAATCTCGTATTTGAAGAAATTATGACACAAAAAGATAATGTGGAGGTCGATAAAACAATAATTGCTAAAGAACTTTCTTCTTCAAATAGTAAAATAGATTTATCTTATGAATCTACTGAAGAATGGTTACCACCCGGTTTAAAAAAAAAATTAGAATGTCATTCTGAAATATCCAGCGTTGCTATTAGTAGTGATGTTTTTAAATCTAATAACTGTTCAAAAGAATTGTTCCCTTCCCTTATTGATGTGGATAACATTGTTGAAAATTCAGATTACAACGTAAGCCATTTGATTGACCATTCTCAAGAAGCCCCCCAGATTTCCCAGTTCATAACTATAGATGAGAGTAATGAGGGAATTATAAATAAAAATACAGAAGATTACACCAGTAGTATAGATGAAACAATTCAGATTGGGAAAAGTGGTTTAAGGAAAAGTCAGAAATCTAACAAAAGAAATAGTAAACAAAATGAAAAATTATCTGGTTCCAGAAAAACACTTCAACCAAACCCTTGTTTGTCTGGTAAGTGTCAAAATAAATGTGTACACAAATTTTCTGAGGACGAGAGAAAAGAAATTTTTCAAGCCTTTTGGGGATTAAATAGCATTCAAAGGCAGCGAGATTTTATAATAGCATGTGCCATTGAAATACATATAAAAAGAGTAAGAGCAAAACATGGACTTAGCCGACGTAATATTACCTATGAATATTTTTTATCCTATAATTCTGAATCTAAAAAGGTGTGCTTGCAATTTTATTGAAAACATTAAATGTATCACATAAATTTGTGAGATATACGTTACAGAATAAAACAAATACTGACATTTCTCCTAACGATAGACGTGGTAAGGGCCGTCCACCAAATGAAGTGGCAATTGAAAATATGAAAAATCTAGATTATTTTATTCAAAAACTACCCGCAGTACCATCACACTATTGTCGGGCATCAAGTATAAAAAAATACTTACCAGCAGAATTTGGTAATATATCAAGATTATACTTGGTATACGTGGATTTTTGTAAGAAAAATAATCATACAGTTATATCAAAAAGTACTTTCAAGACAGTATTTACAAAAAAATACAATATTGGGTTTCATCTTCCTAAAAAAGATAAATGTAATCTTTGTCCAAAATTTGATAATATAAAATTATCTAGAGACTTGAACGAAGAACAAAAAATTAAAGAAGAAAAACATCTAGAGGAAAAAGAAGAGTGTCGGCAAATGTTTTTATTTGATCAACAATTATCTAAAGCAGGTGGAGATTTAATATGCACAAGTTTTGATCTTCAGAAAGTCTTAAATACACCCATGGGTCCACACATGAATTTATATTACAGACGTAAATATAGTTATTATAATTGCTCTATATATGAGTCTGGTACATGCAATGCGTATGCTTATTTGTGGGGTGAGATTGACGGTTTACGTGGATGCAATGAAATTGTGTCGTGTATTTATCAATATTTGTGCGATTGCAATAACAATCCAAAGTTTAAGTCAATTTCCCTGTATTGTGATTCGTGTGCAGGTCAAAATAAAAATCGAGCTATGTTATTTATGATTATGAGTGGTTTGAAAAAACAATGGGCTGATTTGACAGAGGTAAAAATCGTTTTCTTACTCCCGGGACATAGTTATATGCCAGTAGATTCGATTCATGCGACGATCGAACGCTTTATTAAAGGTAAAACAATTTGGGCACCTAGTGAATGGCCTCCACTTATAAGGAACTCGAGAGTTAATCCAAAGTCAATAGAGGTAAAAGAGCAGCAATTTCAAAACTTCCTGAATTGGAAAAAAAATGCCGATGAAGTCCTGCCAAAAATTATAAAAGATACGGAAAAAAATATTATAAAAACTTCCAAAATTAAATATATTAATTTTTATAGAAATCCATTACAAAACGATGACGTGATACTTGAAGCATTTTATTCATACAATGCCGATGCAAAAGGATTTATATTAAATATACCAAAACCAACTTCGGAAGCATTATACTTTCCAAAAAAAGCATATACTTCAAATCTTTCGATTTCTAAAGAAAAATCTAAAGATTTATTAAAGCTGTGTACAGATGGCATTATACCAGCTACATTTCATCAAGAATATATTAATATGACTTCAAATGAATTAGTAAGGGACTGTATTCAAGAAATTGATGAGGATGATGAAGTACCACCAGACGAAAATGTCCATAAGAAAACAAATAAAACAAAAGTTGTGAAAAAATTAAAGGGACAAACTAAAAAATAAGGTTGCTAAACAATGTATGATATGTACCTATGTTTTTAAAATATTACAATATTGTTCATATTATTTCTATTTTGTATAATAATGTTATTATAAATGTATAATATTTATAACCAAATTATAATAATATTATATAATCGTAATATTTAATTAAATTCGAGTCATGTTTTTGTTTTATTTTTAATTTTTAACTGATTTTATATGATTTTGTAAGATTGCAATACTCTGGAATAATTAAAATGTTAAAATTCAAAAATAAGTTTAATTAATTTTATATGATTTTGTAAAACTGCAATATTCTGGAATAATTCAAATTTTAAAATTCGAAATTAAGTTCATTTTCTACAGGGAAGAAAATGAATAGGACATAAGCACCAAAATACTAGAACTAAAATTTCAGGTAAGGAAATTAATGGGGCATAAGCGCCAAATTATATAATAATACTCAATTTTTACTGATATAAGTATTTCACTAAAAAAATGGAAGAACAGTTGTATTAAATAAAGCACAACTCATCTTTTTTATTCTTATCATATTTTTCTAAATTAAAAATATAATCTACAAAATGAAATTATTGTTAAAAAATAGGTTTTTGGCTCTCCTGAATAATTTCAAAAATGTCGCTTATGCCCTTTTGCATTGTCGCCATCGATATGTACTTCTCACCGAATGTTAATACTAGGATTTTTTATACACCATCAAATTTTTAATATAGTTAGATTCTTTTTGAGCTATTTATATGCATAAGAAATGTCCAGTTTATTATTTATTATTTATTTTATGATTGTCGATAAAATTTTTTTGATTTGTCAATTTAATAAAAGATTAATCATAATTTCTCGTTAGTGAAAATTAAAAAAAATTGAGCATAAATCCAAAACAGTTTTTTATATGCGTCTTAAGTTATAATTTCGATAAAATAAGTCAAAATCCCGTTTTTTTCTAATTTTCTTATACTTATAATTACTCTAGTCTCCAAGGAGTATTACAACCCAAATTAACAAATCGAACAATACAAAATCAAAAACCACAATAAGCAAAAACCATGTCTTAGACGGATCCTATCCATTCCTATTATAGGACAGGCGAAACCCAACGAAACGCGTTATATAACATGCACCATAAATAAAAACGGAACGACGGACGGTGAAAAGACAGGTAACACTGTACCCGCTAATGAGACCGTAATCATAAGCTTCACTCAATCCGAAATAAAAACAACTAAAAATAATCAAAAATTAAACTATGCCAATAGAACAGCCAAAGGAAACAACCCACAAAGAGACCAAGCTATTATTTTTAATTCAATCGACGGTATTCCACAAATATAATACATTAAATTAATCGGAAAAATAGGTACACCAAAAAACATATTGTTTGTGTATCTAGAATTTCTAACAATCGTTTTTGTAGAATACTGCTAAATAATTGCAAATCGTTTTTATATTTTTTTTACGAATTTTTCAATAAAAAAATTCGCTAAAAAATTGAAAAATTCGTAAAAAATATAAAAAATGATTTGCAATTAAGGAAACTTGATTTGCAATTATTTGCAATTAATTTGTATCACTGTTGTATCAACAATTTGTGACCAAGCTCCAACTAATGTTGCTGCAATTAATCGGCTATATCAAGAAACCAATGAAAAATCTATTAAAGGAGGTAAAGAAAACAGAGAATTTGGTTTTGAAATTGAAAATCAAGAAATCGTACCTCTAAACGATGTACCTCATTTATTAAAAGGTCTAAGAAACAACCTTGTATCAAAACTCCTTCATTACATCTATGAAAATAAAAAAAGAACCGCATCCTGGAAGAATATAGTACAATTGTATGAGCTAGACAAACATCAAATTACTGGAGGTGATTGATTAGCCCCGCAACTTACTGACAACCATATCTATCCTGATAAAATGAAGAAGATGAAAGTTTCATGTGCCGCTTACGTATTCAGTCAACGAGTTGGTGCTATTATGAAAATATTGACATCTATATCGAGTCAATCAATATTTAGCGAGTTCAAATCACCAGAAGATACTGGGAATCTATGTTTATTTATTGATAATCTGTTTGATAGCGCTAATGGAAACACTATCAAACAATATGTTGGAAAAGATCTACGTAGTGTAATGACTGTTAATTCTCCCCATTGGGAATTTTGAAAAAAAGCTTTAATTGTATTAGAAAGTATGGAATATAAAACCAAAACCAAAAAACAAGTGTCTTCCGTAATAAATTGGATAAGAACTATAAAAGGATTACAAACGCTTTGTAAACGCCTCCTCAAAGATGGTTTCAAGTTTATACTTTTGAGGAACTTCAACCAGGATCTAATAGAAAACTTTTTTGATTCAATCAGAAGCTACGGTGTGCGCAGTATAAAACCAATATGCTCAAATTTCATCTCTTCCTTCAAGTCATTCAATTGGATCCAATTGTAAAAATGATGACTGTGATGAAGCATTGGACAATTGGAATTTGTATTTAATAATAACCTAACTGGTATTCATCCTCTAGGAGATGCTGAAGATGCGATCATTTTATTAGAAACTCCTATTCCTAATCAACAACTATATGGTTCAATAAATTCAAATAGCAGAGCATATGTCACTGGCTGAGTCATGAAAAAAATTAAAAAAATAACCAACAATTGCAATCATTGAATGACAACTATGAAATCAGATGCAGTTTTGAAGGAACATATCATATGGTTATTCAAGCCCGTTCTTATGAAGACTGTAACTTACAATATCCCAATAAAGAAGCTATAAATATATTTAAATACATTAATACATTATACAAATGTTTAATTTTAATTTCAACAAATTCAAGTGTTCAAGAGTAACCTTAAAAAATCTCTTAATGAATCTCTTAATCAGTATTTAGTATTTACTATTTAACTATTTGACTTGTCCTTATCATGATTTAACTGATATTTTTATAAATACAACTAACTTGCTTATTTATTCTTATATAAATCATATCAACCGAATATTAACTAAAGGTGAAAAATGTAATACCACTGATCCAATTTTAAAAAGTGCTCTTGCATTACTTGCATATCATGACAAATATGCCAAAAAAAATTTTTATTGAGACAAAATGGTCATTAGGTATGTTAAATTTAATATGTCAATAATTGTAAAATATAATGTTATTTGTTAATTCATGTTCCTATGTATAATTGGTACAAAAGTAAATAAATAATAAATCAATTATTTTGTGTTTTATAATTTAAAGTGTAACCTATTTTAAAAATATATCGGATAAAATGATATACCTATTATAATTTATAATAATAACAAATAAATAATTATCGATTGTATAAATTATCGATGATATAAAAATCGAACTTTCGATTGTTAAAACTCGAGACAACCACGGTGAGTGCTATGATAAAGCGATGTATCAAAATGTGCTGTGGGAGTTGCCTTTCTATTTAATCTTTTTTCTATGATAGTGATGCAGATCCCACGATTATAAAGAACAGGGGGGGGGCGGTTTTGAAAGAGTGAGTCATCTGATATATAACTTTTCCCATCTCATTTCATTCATTTCATAATCTCGCAATGAGAAGATATTTGAAGCCATGGTAGTCACTGATCTCATCTCACGAATATCATTATATCATAAACTCACTTTACTTGGATGAATAAATAAATACATTTTTCTACCATGATGATCATTTACGTTAATTTGATAACAATTAAAAATGATAATATTTATTGCTTATAAATAATTATAATTATATTGTATTTATATCATGATAAATATAAATAAGTATTAATTAATAATATTCTGTTATGATATACTTTTTGCACATGGTTTGGCGGTTACAAAAAACAGTTTTTAATTTTGATTTATTAATTATTAACTCGTATAAACTTTAAAAATGGCACGTATAAGTGAAAACCAGAAAATGTCATGGCAGATTTTTTTGTTCTCAACCGTAAACCTATTGAAAATAAGTTTAGTGATTCGTTCACATTTGAACACGGTGAAAGGCTGTGGAATGAATTAGGTGAACTTTTAAATGCTAGTGGAAAAGCTCAAAAAGATGTCAAAAAGTGGGAAAAAGTAAGTGTAAATAGTAACCAGCTAGATTCTTATAATTTTTTTTTTTTTTTGAATTTTTGCTAATTTGTATTTTAATTGAAGTATGAATTCTTTCAGTCTATTCTATATAATCAATGCATGTGTTTTTCATAGTATATATTGAATCCACCCACAGAACATAATATAGGTTTAATAATGGTATTAGCAAAGCTGGGCAATTTAGTCACTTTTTTTCAACTATTTAAAGTTTTAAGTTATACTTTAATAT
>CM040630.1:45783402-45801221 GCA_022818045.1 Neotoxoptera formosana | reverse complement strand
TTTTTTTTGGGATGTTCAAATGTGGTTTTTTCATTGTTAGTATTTTTACTGAATAACTTTTTGATGATCGGTAAATCAGAATTGTTGAACAATGCTGTAGTTTTGGTGCATGTAATTAAATGCTTAGCCATTCTCCAAGCGTTATAAGCAAACAATTGTAAACAAAATGTGCATTCAAAGTATTCTGATTTACCTTTTTTTGTCAGAGATTTCTTAAAATATTTATTAACAGCTTCTTTATGTTTACTAGGCCGTCCCATTTTAAACTTTTGCACTTGCTTCACACTAAAATCTATAATAGCAACTACTGACACTAACTACTTATTTATATTCAGTAACAATAATTATTTAATGTGGTTGTTAGTACTTTTTGTTGTTCATACTTTTGTAGTAATCTGTAATCTTGATTCTTGAGTCTGAGTTCTTAACAGATAAGAAAAAATTAATGTAAAAGTTGATATCAATGTGATAATGTAGAATGTAAACAGTTTAACCACTTAGCGAAAAAAAAAAGTTTTATACCGTTTTTATACCATTGTATAAAATAATTCTATACAGCGTGTATAATACCATGTATAATACGATTTTATACATTTGTATTATACAATTTTACATCACTAGTAATAGCCCATCACAATTTTCTACCAAAAGCCGGTTGAAAATAAATAAAAAGTCCGACGTAACTTTTAACTTGAGTTAAACAGCCGTCATGCTGTGTCGTGCATTGCACATCCGGCTACAAAACAAATACCGAAAAAGTGTAATTTTTTTTATTTCCTAAAATTGAAGCTCTTAGAGAGAAATGGTTAAGAGCTATACCACGGGAAAACTTGGTTGTTTCTGATAGAACAGTTGTCTGTGAAAAACATTTCACTGATGATCAAATTATAAGAACTTGGGAGTCAGGTTCTGGCTCCAATAAAATTGTGGTATATATAACTAATTTATACCTCAAATTATTTGTAAAATTCGAAATTTGTGTTAGATAAATCTGAGACGTCCAAAATTAGCAAATGATGCCATTCCGTGTATTTTCCCTGGACCGAAATATTTATCAAAACCTGTCAAAAAATAAAATCCTCCTACTAAGAGAATTTTTAAAAATGTTGAGTTTGAATCTAAAACTATTGAACAGGTAAATATCTATGATTGTAGTATATGGTGTTGTTAGAAATTGGCACACGTTATATAATTATTTACCTACCTTAGTTTTAGTACCATATTAAGTATTAGTAGCTTGATATTTTTTAGTACCTATAGGTACTTAACATTATTTTTATAACATTTTTTATATAATATTTTGAACAAAGTGATTCTACAATGATGGTTTATTTTTTGTTTTTGTGTATGTACATTGTACACCATAATCATTTTCATTGTTGAAAAAATGTTACAATTTAAAAATTCAGAGGTCACCAATTGAATATTCTTGGTACATAACACCACATAAAAATGTAATACAAGGTTACTTATAAGTTATTCTTATTGTAGTAAAAAAAAAAAATCAAAAACCGAATGTCACAATTTACTTTTATAATAGTTTAAATTTCAAATTAAATCACGAATAATTGCAAAAAATGTTGAAGTCGAAGTAATAAAATGTATGTAAGGATATGTTAATTAAATAATTATGTAGGTAACGTTAACAAATTCAACACAAAGTTTTACATGAGTTTTCCTATAAATAACTATAAAGAAAAATAAAATGTCATTATAGGAAAAAATGTTAAGAGCGACTGAATTTAAAATGTTTATAATATAAAATTTTTTTAAATGTTGGTTTCAAAAAATATTAACGAAAAACGTTAATTTTAACGATTTAGACACTTGAAGTTCTCAATTATCCACATTAATTATCCACATATAAATAAATTTCTTAAAATAATTAGGTTTAAAAAAAAATTATATAAATTCTTAAAAGACGTGATAAACCGAAGTTGTGCGTATATAAATTAAATACGAAAACTGCCAATTTCAAGTCATTATAACTTCAAAACTAAAGATTTTGACAATTATTTTTGGCCCCATCATTTAAAAAGTCATTTTATTTAACTTCCATAGAAAAAACGCGGGTAATTAAGTAAAATTGTTCTAAAACTCTGATAGACAATTATAGGGATGGGCGTCGTTCGGCCCCGTGATAAGAATTATAGATGATAAGCGTAATTCTGAGTTCGAACTCTAACCTCAAATCGTTCGATGACGCTTCACCTAGATCCCCGACCAACAAGACCCCCATTTTTATCTTATACCACCATATACCATCAATCCATCAGTGACGCCAAACTTAAAAATTATTTACAGTGATGCCCACGTTGCCACTCGCTCGCTGCGATGCGCTCGGACAAAAAAAACGAAAATATCCCTCGACTTGCTATGCAACACCACCTCAAGTTGGTCACAGGGTAACCACAGTGTAAACCACTCTTATCACTTATCATGGGGATCTACTTGTACTCATTTCGTTTGGCCCCGATTTCATCGTTTATTCCATGAGATTATGTCTGGTCTGTTATCACGGGGCCGAACAGCCCAGAGCCCATAGACAATACACGTATAATACTATAATATGAAATAATGAAAATCTGACACGTCTGACTACTAGCGCTCGGCAGATATTGAAACTACGCCGTAACGAATTCTGACCGCCGTTCCATGCCCGCGTTGCATAATCTGGGGGGTGGTTTTGAAAGAGATGAGATGACGTGATACCGTGTATTTTAGGTGTTGTCAAAAATGATAGTGGTGAGTGAGATGAAATGAATGCCGTGAGTAAAAGGGTGTTTTAAAAATGTGATATGGAATGATAATTATGGGTGAAATGAATGTAAATGGTGATAATAATGAAATGTACCGAAATATTTATAATTATTCTCAATCATCTCACTTATTAAAAGACACCCGAGTATTATGAAAACTACATGATAAACTGATACACATGTAATAAATGAAAATTATTAATTAATACTATAATCTTACTATGAATATTTAATTTTGAAATAGGTTCACAAGGTACTTATTAGTTTTTAGAATGGCTTTACTTTTTGAAATTCCTAATCCATGACATAGAAGAGTACAGTATAGACAACAAATGCGGTGAATACTGAATACCTACTTACCCACCTAAACTTTCTATAAATTATAATTCTATATGCATCTCTAATTACCACTCAGTCATTTAAATTTAAATTACTTATAATCTTTGTATATTTAACTTTTAAGAGATGCTGAAGACCCATTCCTCATTAGTGATACCAAATTTATAAAGGACTTTAGATTATCAAAAGATTGTGTGCGTTATATTATTGCCAAAGTAAGGCCTTACATGACCATTCAACAACGGCCAAATAGTTATTGTCTTTGACAAGAAGGGTTAATACCGAATAACTTATTGACAATATAGTAAAATATGTTTTAATTAAATGCAACATATTATTCCCTATAGGTACTTATTGCTATACATTTTTGTGCTGTGGGTAGCTATCAAACTGGTATTGGAGAAAACCCGTACATACTTGAATCTAGGAGTATGGTATCTAAATGCCTAAAAGAATTTACGGACGTCATAGTAAACTATGTTGCCAATGAATGGATTAAATTTCCAACAGCTCCATTACAAATTGCCAGGAATGAACGCCGGTATGTACTGTGTACAAAAAGAAAAAAAAAAGAGATACTAACCTCGTAAATTAATGGAATGTTCCTTGTACCTGTGTCGGTCTAGCATACCAAAAGCAGCCTCTGGAGCTTTTATTTTTTAAGGCCCCATTCACATAAAAATAAAATACAAAAAAACTTGAAAGCGAATTAAAATATAAAAATAAATTTTTTATTTGATAATAAACATTAAAAAAAATAAATATAAAAATAAAATAACTTATTGTACCTATGTATTAAATTTATATAGATTGAAAATACTTATAAAATACATTATTTATACTATAAATAATATATTGAGATTAATCCTTGATAAGCCAAGGTTAAACCCAATTAATCTATTATATTATGAATTTAGAGTACTCAGTGTTTAATTAATATTTCAAAAATATTCTACTATTTATGTATAAATATAAATACTAATTTAAATAGGTTCCTATAACAAAGTGTATTATACATTAATTACATTACATTAAACACATTACAAGGCATAAAATAAATATATACTCCACTTATATTCTCTTTTTATATATTTTGATTTTAAGAATTTGCTATTGTTTCAAATGTTTCAATCCGTTCTTGTATGTCAAAGTACTTTTTATGATGCATTAATTACATAAATTGATTATTATATTCTATAATTTAATATTCAGAATTCATTACTATTTTATTCCATAAGGTTTTTAGAAAAATGTAATATACCAAATACAATTGGTGCAGTAGATGGCACACAAATAGCTATTATACCACCCAATGAAATTGATGAATTGTATCAAGAACATTTATATATTAACAGAAAACAGCATCATTCGATCAATTGCCAAATAGTGAGTAACTTAACTGTCTTAACTATCCAAATTGATAGGTACCTACCCAAATCTAGAGTAGGTATTGTAAATAAATTGTAAGCAAACGTTGTTCATAGGTAACAGATGCTGACTTAAAAATATTATCAATCAATACAAAATATCCAGGCCGTAGTCATGATGCATACATATGGAAGAACTCTGCTATTCGTGCTCATTTATTAGAAACTAATGCCAATAACACATTTCTCATTGTTAAGTTCCTAATTATCATAGAAGTATAGTATCTATTTTTAAAACAGCTTAACCAAATTACCACCTATATTTTTTTTATAGGTGACAGTGGTTATCCTTTAGAATCATGGTGCATGACTCCTATTCTAAGAAATCATCCAGTTCATTCACCTGAACATCGGTTCAATGTAACACACAAACGTGCCCGCTGTACAGTTGAAAGGTGCATAGCGGTTTTGAAACAACGTTGGAGATGCCTATTAAAGGATCGTATATTACATTATAAACCAACAAGAGCCTCCAAGATAATAATAACGTGTGCTTTTTTAACATAACCTTGCTATACATAATAATGTTGAGCTACCTGAATATGACAATGAAGAAGAAGAGGATGAAGATGAAGAAACTCATGAACAAGAAGTTGAAGAGCTATTAAATGCTGGTCGACAGACACGTCGACAACTATTAGATCAATATTTTACACAATAATAACAATGATTGTAAGAACTTATATTTGAACTTTATATAAATGTATTCTTTATAAAATTCTTTTTTTTATCACATGAGATAGGTAACAGTACTAGATAGCACTAACAAAAACCATACTTGGTATTCATAAAAATTAAAAGTAACAATGGTATAGACTTAATTACATTAAAATAAATTTTCAATATTGTAACAAAATGAAAACAAAAAAAAATTAACTCTCGAGATCTTTTCACAGTACAAAATATATATGTACAATATGTAAGCTATTTTTTAAAAAAACTACACTAAATCGTTAATGCCAATCACACTGATATCTTCATAATCTATATTTGAGTGGCTGTGGGTTTGCTGATACTTTTTAGAGTATTTCTGCTCTAAAATAATATTTCTTTCACGTTCTATTCCATTTCTTTCCCGTTCTATTACATTTCTTTCTTCCAAAGCTAATGCTATACGTTCCATTTGCACAACTTGATTCACAGTGGCATTAGCTAAATTTTTCTGTTGCTTAATCATTTCTTCATAATTCGGTACACTTTCAAAAGTATCAGTGTATGTACGACGTACGTGAAGCTTTTTTTTGTGCAATATTTTGTTTTAAAGGAACAATCATGTCAGTATCAATACTATTATTATGTGCATTGACTGTATTCCAGTTGGATGATGGTTCATTTTTATCAGGAGACACCGAGTTCATGTGCACATTAGTTTCAGCTTGATTGATACCTATCTCATGTACTATTGGGGATCTCCACTAATCAATACTTCCCAAATTATGTCAGCGATTTTGCTTTCAAGTGGTGAAAGAATTATAGTTGATGGTTGATTTCCAGTTTTCATAGATTCTCGTTTTACTATGGTAGCTTTGTCTTTTATAGTCCTCTTAAGGTCATCCCAAGTCTAGAAAATTAATATACATTTTTAATATTTTAGTATGTTGTACATATTGTAATAACTTGGATGATTAATAATTGTTAAATAAGATATATTTCTTTGAGGCTTACATGATGTAGTACTTTGTTATAAATTGTACCATGTCACTTCCAAAACTGTACAAATTGGTCATTTTTTTCAACTACTTAAAATATTAACTAATGTTACTTTAATATAAAAACTACTAAGGACTATATTCATAGTCGATGCTTATTAAGAATAACTATTGCTTAAGCTGAATTTATGACTCAAATGAGATTCTAACTAACTGATAATTAAACTTAGTTACTGTTTATATTAAAGTATAACTTAACTTTAAATAGTTGAAAAAAAGTGACTAAATTGCCCAGCTTTGCTAATACCATTATTAAACCTATATTATGTTCTGTGGGTGGATTCAATATATACTATGAAAAACACATGCATTGATTATATAGAATAGACTGAAAGAATTCATACTTCAATTAAAATACAAATTAGCAAAAATTCAAAAAAAAAAAAAAATTATAAGAATCTAGCTGGTTACTATTTACACTTACTTTTTCCCACTTTTTGACATCTTTTTGAGCTTTTCCACTAGCATTTAAAAGTTCACCTAATTCATTCCACAGCCTTTCACCGTGTTCAAATGTGAACGAATCACTAAACTTATTTTCAATAGGTTTACGGTTGAGAACAAAAAAATCTGCCATGACATTTTCTGGTTTTCACTTATACGTGCCATTTTTTAAAGTTTATACGAGTTAATAATTAATAAAATCAAAATTAAAAAACTGTTTTTTGTAACGCGCCAAAACCATGTGCAAAAAGTATATCATAACAGAATATTATTAATTAATACTTATTTATATTTATCATGATATAAATACAAATTTTAAATTATAATTATTTATAAGCAAATAAATATTATGGATATTATCATTTTTAATTTGTTATCAAATTAACGTAAATGATCATCATGGTAGAAAAATGTATTTATTTATTCATCCAAGTAAAGTGAGTTTATGATATAATGATATTCGTGAGATGAGATCAGTGACTACCATGGCTTCAAATATCTTCTCATTGCGAGATTATGAAATGAATGAAATGAGATGGGAAAAGTTATATATCAGATGACTCACTCTTTCAAAACCGCCCCCCCCCCCTGTTCTTTATAATCGTGGGATCTGCATCACTATCATAGAAAAAAGATTAAATAGAAAGGCAACTCCCACAGCACATTTTGATACATCGCTTTATCATAGCACTCACCGTGGTTGTCTCGAGTTTTAACAATCGAAAGTTCGATTTTTATATCATCGATAATTTATACAATCGATAATTATTTATTTGTTATTATTATAAATTATAATAGGTATATCCTTTGATCCGATATATTTTTAAAATAGGTTACACTTTAAATTATAAAACACAAAATAATTGATTTATTATTTATTTACTTTTGTACCAATTATACATAGGAACATGAATTAACAAATAACATTATATTTTACAATTATTGACATATTAAATTTAACATACCTAATGACCATTTTGTCTCAATAAAAATTTTTTTTGGCATATTTGTCAGATATGCAAGTAATGCAAGAGCACTTTTTAAAATTGGATCAGTGGTATTACATTTTTCACCTTTAGTTAATATTCGGTTGATATGATTTATATAAGAATAAATAAGCAAGTTAGTTATATTTATAAAAATATCAGTTAAATCATGATAAGGACAAGTCAAATAGTTAAATAGTAAATACAAAAATACAGATTAAAGAGATTCATTACGAGATTTTTTAAGGTTACTCTGAACACTTGAATTTGTTGAAATTAAAATTAAACATTTTTAATGTTTAATGTATTTAAATATATTTATAGCTTCTTTATTGGGATATTGTAAGTTTACAGTCTTCATAAGAACGGGCTGAATAACCAATTATATGTTCCTTCAAAACTGCATCTGATTTCATAGTTGTCATTCGAATGATTGCAATTGTTGGTTATTTTTTTAATTTTTTTTCATGACTCAGCCAGTGACATATGCTCTGCTATTTGAATTTATTGAACCATATAGTTGTTGATTAGGAATAGGAGTTTCTAATAAAATGATCGCATCTTCAGCATCTCCTAGAGGATGAATACCAGTCTAGGTTATTATTAAATACAAAATTTCCAATTGTCCAATGCTTCATACACAGTCATCTATTTTTTACAATTGGATCCAATTGAATGACTTGAAGGGAAGAATGAAATTTTGAGCAATTGGTTTTATTTACTGCGCACGACCGTAGCTTCATTGATGAATCAAAAAAGTTTTCTATTATAGGTCCTGGTTTGAATTTCCTCAAAAGTTCATAAACTTGAAACCATCTTTTGAGGAGCGGTTTTACAAAGCGTTTGTAATCCTTTTAGAGTTCTTATCCAAATTATTTACGGAAGACGACTTGTTTATTTGGTTTTTGTGTTTATATTCCAAACTTTCTAAATAACAAATTTTAAAGCTTTTTTTTCAGAAAATCCCAATGGGGGAGAAATTAACAGTCATTACACTACGTAGATCTTTTTCCAACATATATTGTTGATAGTGTTTCCATTAGCTGCAAATCAAACAGATTATCAATAAATAAACATAGATTCCCAGTATCCATCTGGTCATTTAGAACACGCTAAATATTGATTGACTCGTATAGTGTCAATTTTTTCAAAATACACCAACTCGTTGACAAATACGTAAGGGGGCACATGAAATTTCACTTCTTATTTATCAGGATAGATATGGTTGTCGAAAGTTGGGGGGCTAATCAATCCCTCCAGTAATTTTGATGTTTGTTAGCTCATACAATTGTACTATATTCTTCCAGGATGCGGTTTTTTTTTTTAAATTTTCATAGATGTAATGAAGGAGTTTTGTACAGGTTGTTTTTAGCCCTTTTAATAAATGGGGGTACATCGTTTAGAGGTACGATTTCTTGTTTTCAATTTCAAACCAAAAATTTTCTGTTTTCTTTACCTTTTAATAATTTTTCATTGGTTTTTTTTGATATAGCCGATTAATTGCAGCAACATTAGTTGGAGCTTGGTCAAAATTGTTGTCAACGTGATAAAAATTAATTTCAAATAATTGCAAATCAAGTTTCCATAATTGCAAATCATTTTTTATATTTTTTACGAATTTTTCAATTTTTCAGCTAATTTTTTTATTGAAAAATTCGTAAAAAATATAAAAAACATTTGCAATTATTTAGCAGTTTTTTAAAAAAACGATTGTTAGAAAATTCTAGATACAAAAACAATATGTTTTTTGGTTGTACCTATTTTTCGATAATTTAATGTATTATATTTGGGGGAATCCCGTCGATTAAATTAAAAATAAAGTTTTGGTCTCTTTGTGGGTTGTTTCCTTTGGCTGTTCTTTGGCATAGTTTAAATTTTTGATTTTTTTTAGTTGTTTTTATTTCGGATTGAGTGAAGTTTATGATTAGGGTTCATTAGCGGGTACGTGTTACTGTCTTTTCCCGCCCGTCGTTCCGTTTTATTTATGGTGCTGTTTATAAACGCGTTTCTTTGGGGTTTCCCCTGTCCTATAAAAATGGATAGGATCCTCAAAGACAGGGTTTTTGCTTTTGTGGTTTTTGATTTTGTTTTGTTCGATTTGTTAATTTGGGTTGTAATACCCCTTGGGGACTAGAGAAATTTAAGTATAAGAAAATTAAAAAAAAACGGGATTTTGATTATTTTATCGAAATTATAATTAAGAGCTAAAAAAAAAATGTTTTGGATTTATGCTCAATTTTTTTTAATTTTAAACTAACGAAAATTATGTTTAAATTTTTATTAAATTGACAAATCAAAAAATTTTATCGACAATCTTAAAAAAAATAAAATAATAAACTGGACATTTCTATGCAATAAAAGCTCAAAAAGAATCTAATATAAAAAATTTTTGGTGTAAAAAAAATCCCAGTATTAAAATTCGGTGAGAAGTCTATCGATGGCGACAATGCAAAAGGGCTAAGCGAACATTTTTGAAATTATTCAGGAGAGCCAAAAACCTATTTTTTAACAATAATTTTATTTTTTTAGATTTTAATTTTTAATTTGAAAAAAAATATAAGAAAAAAAAAAGATGAGTTGTGCTTTATTTTAAAAACTGTTTTTTTCCATTTTTTTTTGTGAAATACTTATTCATAAAAATTGAATTTTATATAATTTGGCGTTTGCCCCATTAATTTCCCTTTCCTGAAATTTTAGTTCTATATTTTGTGCTTATGTCCCCATTCATTTTTTTTCCCCGTAAAAAAGAATTAAATTTTGAATTTTAAAATTTGAAAATTTTTCCAGAATATTTCAGTTTTACAAAACAATAAATTAAATTTAAAATTATTTTTGAAATTTTTAAAAATTTTAATTTTTCCCGAGTATTGCAATCTTACAAAACATATAAAATCAGTTAAAAATTAAAAATAAAAAAAAAAACATGACTCGAAATTTAATTAAATATTACGATTATATAAAATTATTTAATTTGGGTTATAAATATTAACTTTTTTAATAACTTATTATCAAAATAGAAAAATATGAAAAAATTTTAATATTTTTAAAAAACATAGGTCATATCATAATTGTTTGCAACCATTTTTTAGTTTGTCCCTTTAATTTTTTTAAAACTTTTGTTTTATTTGTTTTTTATGGACATTTTTTCTGGTGGTACTTCTATCCTCTAAATTTTCTTGAATACGCCCCTTTACAAATTTCTTTTGAAGTCTTTAATATTTTCTTGATGAAAGTAGTGGTATAATCCCAAACGTACCAGTTTAATAAACTTTAGATTTTTCTTTAGAAATCGAAAGATTTGAATATAGCTTTTTTTGGAAAGTATAATGCCCCCGAAGGGGGTTTTGGTTATTTAATATAAATCCTTTGCTGGGCATTGTATGAATAAAATGCTTCAAGTATACGTCATCGTTTTGTAAGGGTTTTTCTAAAAAATTTAAAATAATTTAATTTTGGAAGTTTTTATAATATTTTTTTCCGATCTTTTTTATTTTTGGCAGGACTTCATGATTTTTTTCCCCAAACAGGAAGTTTTGAAATTGCTGCTCTTTTACCTCTATTGACTTTGGATTAACTCTCGAGTTCCTTATAAGTGGGGCCATTCACTATGCCCAAAAAGTTTTTACCTTTAAAAAAGGTTCGATGTCGCATATAATCTACTGGCATATAACTAGTCCCCGGGTAGAAAAAGATTTTTTTCCTCTGTCAAAACACCCCTTTTTTTTTCAAACCACTCATAACATAAATAACATAGCTCGATTTTTATTTTGACCTGCACACGAATCACAAAACAGGGAAATTGACTTAACTTTTGGATTGTTATTGCAAACGCACAAATATTGATAAAAAACACACAATTTCATTGCATCCCCGTAAACCGCAATCCACCCCCCAAATAAGCATAGCATTGCTGTACCAGACTCTTTTAATAAGCAATTATAAAACTATATTTAGGCTGTAAATAATTCATGTGTGGACCCAGGGTATTTAAGATTTTCTGAAGATAAAAAACTTGTGCATATTAAATCTCCCCCCTCTTTAGAAATTGTTGATAAAAAAAAACATTTGCCGCATCTTTTTTTTCCTTGATGTTTTTCTTTTTTAAAATTTTTGTTTTTCTTTCAGTCTCTAGTAATTTTTATTATCAAATTTTGACAAAGTTTACTTTTTATCTTTTTTGGGGAAATAAAACCCAATTTTGTATTTTTTTGAAATACGTCTTAAAGTACTTTTTGATATAACTGTAGATTTTTTTTTCTTAAAAAATCCACGATCCCAAGTATAATCTTGTATATTCCCAATTCTGCGGGAAAAGATTTTTTTTACTTGATCCCCGACAATAGTGTGATGGTACTGGGGGTATTTTTGAATAAAATAATCTAGTTTTTCATATTTTCAATTGCCATTCTTTTGGTGGACGGCCCTTCCCCTCTATCGTTAGAAATGTAGTATTTGTTTTATTCTGTAACGTATATCTCACAAAAATTTTTGTGATACTTTAATTTTTCAATAAAAAAGCGCCCCCTTTTAGATTCAGAATTATAGGATAAAAAAATTTTATAGGTATATTCGTCGGGTAAGTCCATGTTTTGCTTTTACCTTTTTTTATGATTTTAATGGACATGCTATTATAAAATTTTCGCTCCTTTGAATGCTATTTTAAAACCCCAAAAAATTTAAAAAATTTTTTTTCTTTCGCCCAGAAAATTTTTTGTACACTTTATTTTTACCTTTTCCAGACAAAAAAAGGGTTTGGTTGAAGTGTTTTTCTGGAACCCGATAATTTTTCATTTTGTTTTTCTATTTCTTTGTTAGTTTTTTGACTTTTCCTTAAACCCTTTTCCCCTCTGAATTGTTTCATCTAATACTGGGGTAATCTTCTGTATTTTTATTTTTTAAATTCCCCCATTACTTCATCTATGTTATGAAATGGGAAATCTGGGGGCTTCTTGAGAATGGCAATCAAAAGGGTTTCGTTGTATCTGAAATTTCAACAATGTTATCCACATCAAAAGGGAAGGGAACAATTTTTTGAACATTATTAGATTAAAAAATATACTAAAAGCAACGCTGGTATTTCGAAAAGCATTTAATTTTTTTTTTTTTCCGGGGGGGTAAACCATTCTTTAGTAGATTCATAAGAAAAATCTTTTTTACTTTTTGAAGAAGAAAGTTCTTTAGCAATTATTTTTTATCGACCCCACATTTTCTTTTTGTGTCAAAAATTTTTTCAAAACGAGATTGTTTAAAAAAATTGATTTCATTAATTTTGTAGATGGATTTTTTTTTTCCCATTTGATATCTTTGATTTAATAATAGGTTAATAGGCGGGTTTTAAATTTAGCTGCTTTTACCCAAATTTATATACGAAAACGTTTTACGGAATCCTTTTTTAGTACCTTATATTACATACATAAAAATAAATGTAAATGACTAATTGTCTTCATAAAACAAAAAGTTTCAAGGCATTGACCAATATATGAATTATCTAATGAAAAAATTGTGTATCTTCAAGTATAAATTAATTTAGTAAATACGCAGGGTTTTTCGTACCGTCCACATAAAAATATATTTTAATTAGTTTATGATTTTTTTGGATAAGTTGTTATAGATGTCATTATAATATTAATTTGATTTAATTTCAAATTGATTTAAGTAATTTATTTTCATAATTTTTTATAATAATTTTATTAGATCAATGCCTAAAATCAATATAATTTCAACAAAAAGTGAACCCAGTTAAAAAATTCGGGATGTATACAAAAAATAATAGTGAAATACCTATTCCATTTGGTGGAGAAAAAAAAAATAGTGTTGTGTGATCTTTAAAATAATACATTTTGTATAAATATAATATAATAAATAGGGCTAGGATTTATAGCAATAAAAAATTATTAAAAAATGCAAAAACAATTTTATTTATTTCAACATAACTTTAAAAATCTTTACATAAAAATCAGAAACTAATTATTGAAACGAAAACTATCATATAATTTTTTTTTTTTTTTAAAAGAATTAAAAATTTAAATTTTAAAGTACCCAGTTATTTATAAATTGAATATTGCTGTAATGATTTTAAATATGTTTTTTAAAAATTTTGAAACACGAATCCCGGGAAATTTGGAACGAAGAAGGATGTTTAATAACAAAATTTACCTATTAATGCAAAAAAAAAATAAATATTATGAACCCATAGGAAAACCAACGGTTACTGAACAAGAAAAGATTAGATAGGTATACATTTACGAAAATTTCGACAAATAACACAATAATTGTAGAAGTTTATTTAAAAATTCATAAAATTGAAAAAAATCGAACCATGCAATTATATGCATCAGTTCGAAATATGCAAAAAAAAAAATTTTTTTATTTAATTAGAATAATCCAAATTGTAGAAAATTGATAATCAATAATTTGATCAAGGAAAAAAACAGAAGTTAGCTAGAAACCCTACCCCTAAAAATATTTTTTACTTAAAAAACTTATGCCTAGCGGCGTTGTTAAATTTTTAAAACAGCCGTACACAGTGGCGGAGCAACATTTTCGAAAAATGAACAAGAAAATTTTAGTTCTTTACCACCCCCCCTTTTTAATTTCGTATCTTTTGGTTTCATTTTGTGTCACTGACAAGCGCAAAGGGTAATTACAGACCCACCCCCTTTTTTAGCTGTGAGCAATTGTCTAAAAAAAAACCCCTCTGCGCCGCCACGGCCGTACGTATCGATATAAACCGACAACACCGGTGCATTTTGTTTACTCTGCAGATATAAAAAAGAGATAACCCAATGAATCTTAATTCTTAAATAATACCATATTATTAAATGTAATATTCCCTCCAGTAAAATTGAAAAGTGCGTCGAAGTGCTCGTGCAAAAAATAGTTTTTTTTTATATAAATTATTTTTAAACTTTAAAAATGTGTTGCGCTTGGGGCCCCATAAAGAAAAATCTATGGCGCTTTATGCTAACATTTAAACTAAAGTGTTATTCCCATTTATTCACATACAGTTAATTTAAATTTATTTTTTTGGCGCTTATGTTTAATCTAAATTTACGGTTTTCTATCGTAAAAAAAATCGTATCGAAAAATGAGTAGAGCTATAGTAAGAATGACGTCGCTTATGCCCTAATTAAAAAAAGTCGTTTTCGAAAAAAAGTGTCGCTTATCCCTTTTGCATGTCGCCGTCGATATTATTATTGTGTTTTTAACCTAAAAAAAAAATCTTTTTCGTAAAAAAATTTGACTGCAAAAAAATTCTTTTTTTTTCTTTAAATTTTTTTTTTTAAATATCAAAAAAAAAAATTTTGGTGAGTCTTAAACCCTTTAAATTTTAATGCAAGGTTTCATTTTAAATTTTTTTGATAGGGGTTTGTAAATTATTAAAGTAATAATTATATAGGCATTATTTTTTTGATGATCATTTTAAAATTCAAATTTTTACAAAACCACACATTTTTAAATTATTCTGTACTTAAAAAACTATAAAATGTTCAATATTTGTAAACTTAACTTAAAAATTTTTTGTGAGGTTACTTGTAAGTAGTCTATAATAAAACCTAAAAATCGAAATAGGAAAAATTTTGTGAATCCCAAATTTGAAACCTAAATTTTATATTTTAAAAAAATTATCATATTATAAAAAATATATCAACATGGTTTCTTTTTTAGACTTATAAGTTCAAATTTGGATAAAATTAGATATACACAAAAAAATAACGTTTTTAAAAACTAGTTTGTTAAAATTTTAAAAAAAATAAAAATTTCATGGGTATCCCTCTTGAAATTTTTATAGTTTAATATTATTTTATACACACGATGCCTTTTTAAATGTTTTTTTTTGGCAGATTTAATTTTAAGATATGTATGAGTATTTAAAATAAAAAAATAAATTATTAGAAAAAAATAATATTAGAAAAATAACATTGTGTAACATTGATATAGACTAACAGTGTAAAATTTAAAAACATCCATTTCAGTGACCCATTCGAACCTACTAAACTGTATATACAACAGCCCCCTTGCTCTTCTTTTTAAAAAGTGATGACAATTTTGGGTTTAAAAAAACTTGAAAATGAATACATATGTATTATGTATATACACATGTTCCTCGTAAATAGACTTAATAAAACTAAAAAATCTAAAAAAATTTCCCTTTTTCCAATTTTTTTAAGATATTTTTTGGGTTTAAAAAAAATTTTAAAAAAAATTGGATTTTTAAACATGGGTTAAACATATAACTCCGATTTTATTTAAACATGAAAACGATTTTAATTATTTAGTTTTAATTTTAAAATGTTCGGTTATTGACATTTTTTCATTTTTCGCCTTTTGACTCGTAATAATATTTTGATTTATTAAAAACCCTATTGTATTATCGCAGCGGTTCCCCCAAACCGGTGCACCAGCCGGTGCCTAGGGGCTCCGCAGCACTTCTAAGGGCACCGCGTCTATACGTTTCATAACGAATAGTTTAAAAAAATGTATAGAATTTTTTTCGTTATTGATAACCAACAGCAGGGGCACGTGGCTAAACTTGGAGGCCCCTAAAAGGAAAAAACAGTTGGGAAACCCGCTGGTTTAAGCGCTACTAAGAACTGTATTACTAAAAGAGATAGTAATAGTATATTACATATATAATACATTACTATAGATAAAATATACAAGCTTAGTAATATAGGCAGTCATACCATCTCCTTTTGTTTTTCGTTTGCAATTATTTTATCATTGAATTCTAATTTATCACAATATCTATTACTTACTCCACGTGCGTGAAGTTGGCCCCCCCACATCAACCCAGAAACTTCAAACCTCTTTAGGAAAATTGCTACTTATTTGCTAGAATTTGCTATGTAGTTTTTAGAATTTGCATGGTTTTGGTTTTCCCGGCAAAAACATTTTTTATAAAAAAAAAATTTTTTATATTCCTAATATAAACAAATTTCAAACACCTAAGTATATATTATTCTTCTATATTGTTTGGTTGCAAAACAAATACCTACTAATTGAATCCAAAATTTGAATTCCAGAGTTTTAGTGCCGTAAAGATTAACTAAACCACATTAACCACATTAAGTCATTAACTCAGGAACTTCAAAATCTCTTTAGAAATATCGCTACTAACTTTTTATTTTTTTTTATTGAATAAAAACACATATGATAAATCCTTGGTTTTTTAATTTTATTTTGACTTATGTTTAAAAAATTATATTTATTCTCATTATTAAAATGAAAACAAAAAATAAAATATAAAATATTTTTTTTGATTCATTCTTCCATCAACAAATATAATAGAGTATCATGTTGGCCATTGGGTGTATAATAACAAACTAGTTTTTTTTTAAAAATTAAAGTCTAATGAAATGTGTTTTTAATTTATAATGAACATTATTAATGATAAGTTTTTTAAAAAAAATGAAATAAGTCTTACATCTAAAAATGATAATAATAATATTTAAAATTTAATTCAAAAATTTCACCTGTTTCTTTTTAAAAAGTTTAGTTTAATCTTTATATATACAAGAAGATGTGGAGTTAATATTTTTCTTTTGTACTTTAGAATTTCATAATTTTTTTCAAAATATCATTGTGAAGTTCCATTTATTTTCGGATCTTCGTATATACGCCACGTAGTGACCAGAACTAAAAGCTACAGCCCCCGTTAAAATATGTAGCTTTAAAAATAATATACAAGTATGATTGTTACTAAATTGTATGAAATTATGAAATTTGTTCAATTTTAACTCAGTGAAAATAAATATAATTATATTTTTTGTATAAATTATAAATTAAAGTCTAACTACTATTTCTAACTTTGTTGTTTCAATATTTATGTTCACTGGAAAATCATCAGCTTAAATTTTTTGATTTTCAGCAAAAATATCGCGTCTCAATAAATAAATGATATCCCAAAATTCTGAATGAATTCATGATCCCGCTACAAAATTCTTCTTGGCATTCATATCTATTAAATTTTTATATACTGAATAAGACTTTGTTGTAATAAATTAAATCCATTGCCTTTTAAAAAGCATGATGATTGTTGGGCAATCGTGAGTTTTTGAAGCATATTACATTGATTTTAGAACAATACGTGTTCTTAGCCGATGGGATCTTTTAGCAATTGTGTAACAATGAAAGAAACGTTACTTTTAGTGT